>PVIC010056235.1:0-10992 GCA_004025085.1 Thryonomys swinderianus
TAGGATCTATATACCATGCCACTGCAAGCCACTGAGTTTGAGCTTGTTTCTTACATCAACCAGAGGAAACTGTCTTCTGCTCACCACACTGCTGCACCTCTGGAGCCCTGGGCATATACCTATCCTGCCGGTTTACAGTGATGTCCCTACACCCGCCTCTCCTCCTCCGCACCCTGCATCACACCACAACACCTGTACAGTGACCTCTTAAGTATCTTTCCCTCCCGTATCTCACTCATTGCTTGCACTATAGTAGGAACATCAAGAAGTGACATTCCAGAATTTGGAACACTGAGAATTTTAAGAAGGTAGGAAGAACTGACATTGATAAATCCTGTAGTAACCTAACATGAAGAGATGGACATAGGCCACCAGATCAAAGAAGTCCTAGGGAGCCTCAGGGCGGGCTAATTTCACACCATCTCCCCACGCCCTGGATACAGCTGCCTCCCAGCAGGGCATCAGACCAAGTGTCAGAGCCTCCCTGAAGCTGGGAGTCTGGGAGGAGGCAGAAATTCTGACACAGAACCAGGAGGTTCAGAAGTAGCTGGAGAAGCTGGGGACGGAGGATGGGGTCCTGCGGCTCAGAAGTGACATCGCTTGGACTGTGTGGCAAGACAGAGCCCGAGCCGGCAGCACTGTGGGCTCCCGAGGCCAGTAATTCCTTGTCGGCCGAATCTAAGGAACAAGACTGTTGAGGTGAATTCTAGGCTCCATCTTGATCTCTTGGGGACCGTTTGCATTTTCCTCTAGGCCTCTCAACTCTCAGGGTGACTCTGATCGCTACACACCTTTCTCAGTCAAGTTCTCTCTTCCAAGGGCAAAGTTTTGGGGTCCCTGTCTGTGTAAGAGAAACTGGTCCTGTATTATTATGCTGTGAAATCTTTGGTTATTCAAAGCCCAACAAAAAGGTAAAGAGTGGGACCAGGGGTTTAGCTCAAATGGTACTGTGCCCAACTTGGAAGCAAAAGGGCCCAAGTTCTAATCCCTGATGCCACAAAAGAAAAAGGAAGGGAGGGAGGAAAGAAAAACAACTTTTTGTCCTTGAATAACAGCTTTAGGCTCACTTCTAAATTTAAGCCCTATCATCAAGTAACAAAGAATGTTCTAGCACTGAACTCAGTCCTAGGATTCTGTGAACCTGTTACAATCCCAGCCAGTAAAAGAGAAGGGCTAAACTGGGATATTAATTTTGTTTTGTCTTGGAGAAGAAGCGAGTCTATGAATCATCTGAAATGATCTGCAGGATTGAGTCTCTTTGTGACTCTGGGCACAGAATCCCTAGCCTCTGCTCCCTGCTCAGAGGGTTCTGTGACTCCCAGACTGAGAGACATGAGTAAGTATAGTGGGAGAATTCAATTTGCATTTCAGAGAGGAATGTGAAATGTAAGGAGTGTGTTACTATTCCCTTAATTCATTAAGACTTTGATAATTTCAATTATGTCCATTTCATTTTTATCATTAAGCCATCGGGGGGTATTGTTTGTTTGCTGGTAGAAAAAAATAGGTCCCAAAAAGTTGGAGTTACGATCTTGATTGGCACTTTAGTGTTTCATTTCAGGAGTGAATTAATGATTTCTAAATGAAGGCTAGATATGTTATGGAGTTAAGAAACTCCTCTGGCTTCTCCAGGGTCTTTGGTGACATCTGTGTCCCCACTCAAAGGGCCACTGACTGTGCCAAGCTCTGTTCTGGGGTACATGAAAGGTCATCAAATAATGCGCTGTAGTGAAATGGAGCGATGGAACTCAATCTAAACCCCAACAAGAGGACATTTGTGCTGCTGAAGATGGGCAGGATCATGCCCAAGTGTGATAGAGGGAAGGAGCTCTTTTCCATAAGATATCTCTTCAAACAGAGACACACTGCACAGAAATCACACAGGCCTGCCATGCCATGTGCCCAATGAGTTCCATTTTTCTTAAAGTACACAAAAAAGTACTTCCTTTGGTGCTATGGAATGAAAGTCTTTGTTGTCTTATTTCCTGTCTTATTAGTGGGGCAAAATACCCAACACCCAAAATTGAAGGAAGACAGATTTTGGCTTACAGTACGTAGATGCTTCAGTCCATACTTGGCTGGTTCCAAGATAGGGTGCCACAGCACAGGGATATGGGCAGAGGAGAAACAGTCCATGCCAGGGTAGACAGGAAGCAGGGAGCCACAACAGTTGGCCTGCCTTCCCCTTTCATCCCATTATAAAGGCTGGCGCTGCCCACACCCAGATTGGGGCTTCACACCCAGAGCTGTGCTAATTCCAATCAGTGGACTGATTTAGTACTACACCCTCAAGCCTAGTATCACACACCTTAGATACAGGCAGTTCTGCAAAGCCCCACTATAAGCGCATGAGGATTTAGGAGGACGTTTAGATACAAGCCATTACATCTTTGTCTACATGTAGAAGGCACACAATTGTTTCCCATTATCTTTTCAGATTCGTGAAATATTGGAAAAATTTCTTTTCCCTCTGACTACATTTTCATACACCTCTCTGCATGTCTCTATTCATTAAAATGCACATCACTTCAATAAATATCTAAATTCCACTCTCCCAGATTTGGAGATGTTGGTATCCATTGTCTTCTGATTTGTTTAAGATATAGACTCATTGTACAGTTCAGAAAAGTTGCTGGGGGCCGGAGGATTAGCTCAGTGGTTCCGGCGCCTGCCTCACAAGCGTAAGGTCCTGCGTTCGATCCCCGGTTGCCACATATAATGCTGGGGAGACACGCCCACCAACAATCAACACTGCATACCACAATGCCAGACGTGGTGGCTCACACCTGTAATCCCAGCACTCGGGAGGCAGAGACAGGAGGATTGCTGAGTTTGCAGCGGCTTGCCTGGGCACCATAGTGAGCTCAGGACCAGCCTGAACTACAAAGTGAGACCCTGTCTCAAAAAAAAAGAAAAAAGAAAAGTTGCTGGGCTGGTGATTTCAGCTCAGGGGTTCCAGTGCCTGTCTAATAAACCCAAGGTCCCAGGTTTGATCCCCGGTAACCACATACAACAATACTGGGTGTGGTGACTCAGGCCCACCAGCAATCAGTACCACACACCACAGTGCTGGGTGTGGTGGCTCACACCTGTCATCCCAGTACTGGGAGGCAGAGGCAGGGGATTGCCGAGTTCGAGCCTTGCCTGGGCTACACAGTGAGTTCAGGGCCAGCCTGAACTACAAAGTGAGACTCTGTCTCAAAAAAAAGAAAAGTTGCTTTGTGTCCCAGTAATGAAGTAAGACATGAAGAAGAGGTTCTCCACCATTTTGGAGACTCAAGGTCCATGGCATAATCTCAGAAAGCTTCCTCTTCTTCAGATATCACATTCATAGCCCTAAGGTGCGGAGAGCAGAATCAGGAGCATGGGGAGGGGCAAGTGATTACACAGGAACTGGAGCAGAGAGAGAAAGCAGGTCCACAGTCCCTTCTGAGGGCGTGCCTCCACCGGCCCACGGGCCTGCCACGTCTTCGAGCTCACGCACCTCCCAACACGATGACCCACCTCCAGTGGAGGGATCCGAGCACAGCTGAGTAGCGACCGGTGTGAGCGCCGCAAGGCACACACAGGACGGTTTGCAGGGGCTGACTCCCTCGCTCATCAGGCTTTCTGTTGACGGAGTTTTTTTCCAATCCATCCGCTTTTGTCCTTCTCCCTCAGTCCTACTTTAATTCACACGGCCTGAATGACCCACGTTTCTCCTAAACACTGTCCCTGCTTCCACGCTCCCTCCCAGCCCCTTCTGCAGCTCTGGGAGGAACAGAGTGAGGTCCTACGATGGGCATCAAATAAAATTAGGTAGGAGGAATGAGTTCTAATATCCTAGCAGAGTACAGTGACTGTAGTTTATAATAATTTATTTTCTGTATCAAAGTAAGTTTTGTTTCTCAACATAAAGAAATGTTAATTACCCAATTTGATGATTACACATGTAGATGGATCAAGTAATTACACTGTACCCATAAATATGTATAGATGTGTCAACTAAAGAATTAAAACGTGCAATACTTAAAATTATATACTTAATGTTTCCCTCACACAGAGGATCAACACGATATAACTGTGCTACTGACCAGTTGGAGGTTTCGGAAAAGACAAGTGTCTTTGCACTTCTAAAATATAAGAGGTTCTGACCTCAAAGTAAGAAGAATTTCTTAGATACAAAAGGCACAAATCAAAAAGGGAAATACTGATAAATTTGACAATCAAAAACTTTTAAAATTTCTCTGTAATAAGAAGGTACTCAAGGCAGACAACAAGATAAGCTACAGAGCAGGAGTAGACATTCACCTTGCATTTAATCAACATACATTCATCCCGGATACAGGAAGAACTCCAGATCAATGAAGAGCAGAAAATCCAGCAGAAAAAACGGCAGAGACTCGAACAGGAAGTCACAAGTGAGGACATCTGAGTCACTGATAAATGCATAGAAGACGCTTAGTTCTACCAGGAATCAGGAGAACATAAATTAAAATGCACTATCATTTCATAGCTGCCACACTGCAAGGAGTAAAGCTCGTGGGTCCTGATCAAACGTCACCAGGAACATGGGGAGCTTGGGGCTGTCCTGTGCTGACAGCAGGGGTGAAGCCATTTGTGAAGGTGGAGACGCACATTGTCATCATCTGCCAGCCAGTGACTGTCACAACGGGAGAACCAAGAGGCACAGTCAGCCTCTTGTGTGTAACAGCTCAAAACTGCAAGTAAATTTGTGGGAAATAAAGGAGAGGAAAAAGAAACGTTGCAGATTCAGAACATGGAATTCTATATAGCAGTTCTAATGATAAAGCAATGCTAACTTTCAAAATGGAGAAATATTAAACGATATTAAGGAAGTTGTTTAATGTGTTAGAATTTCATTTTCGGAAGATGAAAAAGTAGTTCTGAAGATGGATGGTGGTAATGGTGGCACAACACCAAATGTGCTATGCCACTGACTTAGATATTTAACGTGGCTAAAATGACAATTTTCATGTTATAAGTCACAATTAAAAAGCATGAATTTAAGTGAGGAAAACAAGCACATTATGAGATATATTACATCATGTTATTCATAACATTTAAAAACATGCAGCCTCTTAACTGTAGTTGCACGTCTGTGATAAATGTGTAAAGATGGAGCGACGGGGTCACACAAAGTGCAGGGTGGTCTGACTCCTTGGAAAGAGAAAAAAGGCTCCAGTGAAATAAGGCTTGTATTGTGCTTTACGCCCCCTCCCACAAGGCACCTTTCTCTGAGATCAGAGGAACACTGGAACGCTGGCTGCCTTCGCCACAGATACCTGGGGCCGCAGTAGTCTATGAGCAAATCTTACCGCGCATCTCCGGAGTCTTTTCCGCCACTTCGGAAAACTGGCTCTAAAGAGGAAAGAGCTGTTTCCGTTCACAGTTTGAGGCTTCCGTTCCAGGTAGTCGGCCCTGCTTCTCTGGGGCTGTGGTGAGGCAGCGCATCATGGCGGGGACGCGAAGCGCAGCACAGCCGCTGCTTCCGGCGCACGTAGGAAGCGCGGGGTGCTTACGTCACTTCCTCCCGGCGGCCCCTGCGGCTGGGACTGAAGCCGGGCTTCGGGGGTGGCTGAGTTCCAGGTCACAGGAACTTCCCCTTGCACTACGTCTTCCTCCCCAGGACCTCGATGGAAACGCACTTTCGGGGCTCCCTGCCCCAGCCTGTGTACTCTGAGCCCAGGAACGGGGCCCCTGCCTTGTTTTGGCAAAGCCTCCAGGGATTCCAGGGCACAGCCGGGTTTGGAGATGATGGTGCTGGACCTCCCTGGGCAGCAGATCCTCAGCCCGGTCAGGCGGGGACGCTCCGAAGCTACCGCGGTGTTCCTGAGTAAGGCAGCTTCCCTTTAGCACACGTGTGTGCGTATGTGCTTACGTGCGTGTGGCACTGGGCATGGAATCCAAAGTCTGGTGTGAGCAAAGCAGGCGCCTTACCGCCAAGCTATACCTCTGGCTCTTTTCTAAGGATTTTTTGCCTTGAGACATCATCTCACTAAGTCACCCCGGACGGCCTCGAACTTGCATCTCTCCTGCCTCAGCCTCGTGGGTGGCCGGGACCGCAGTGTGTGCGCCCTCCTACCCTGCGCGGCCTTCGCACCCCAGCCAGACATGCAGGCAGAGCCACCCCGAGCCCCGCCGCCCGCCCTCTGCATGCCCAGCGGGCCCCAGGCCGCGCCAGCTCTGCACAGAGCCTGCCACACACAGTCCAACCGGGCCGTGCCCATCCGTGTGCGAACCGCAGGGCTGGAGTTCAGGAGGCCGCTGGCACCACGACGGAGTGGGCAGCTAGGCATCCGGGCACCGCTCAGCTCCCGCCTGGCCAACATCTGCCACCCCCCTTAGCGGGGCCCTTGGGGGCCAAGTTTTCTCTCTGTCCCCTGTACCAGTCCCTGTGCCCGCGTCTTAGAGACTTGCATGTTATTTTATTACTTCCCTTTTCTCCCGTCTGGGGTCCTCTCCGCGTGTCCACCCCAGGCCCTCGCCCACCCGCGGGGCGCATTATTTCAGTTTAGAGCCGCGAGCCTTTCCCGTTCCCAGCCGGACGCCGCTGCTGGGTTGCGCTGCCCTCCCCGCTCTGGACGTGCGTCTCCACGTCTCGTGGGGCTGAAACCTTGGGCCGTTTCCTTTAATAATGTGGCGCAGGGGCGTGAAGTGCGGGAGGCGCGGCCTCTGTCCTCGGGCCCCGCGGGCGGCAGCGCAGACGGCTGCCCACGGCCCGCCGCTGTCCCGGGCCTGCCGGGCACAGGGAGGACGCGGCGGGACGCGGGGAGCGAGGCGCCGGGCGGGCAGGCAAGGCCGGGAGCACGGCGGCACCCCGAGGGGCCAGGGAGGGGCCTCCAGGCTGGGAGCCGGCGGGGGCGCCCTGGCCAGGTCAGCGTTAGCGCCGCAGGACTCGGCGCGCGAAGAGCGTGAACGAAGATCGGGGAGCACCGGCCTCGGAGCCGGAGCCGGAGCCGGCGGAAGCGCTCTGGGATGCGAGGCTTGGTCGCTATTTGCACTTCGTCCTTCGCACCATTTAGGGCGCTGGTTTCCAATCTACGCCTGGGATATATTTAAAAGAGATTTTTTTTTTTTCTTTTTTGGAGACAGTCTCACCTTGTAGTTCAGGCTGGCCCTGAGCTCACTATGGTGCCCAGGCAAGCCGCCGCAGACTCAGCAATCCTCCTGTCTCTGCCTCCCGAGTGCTGGGATGACAGGCGTGAGCCACCACGCCCGGCATTGTGGTATTCGGTGTTGATTGTTGGTGGGCGTGTCTCCAGGCCCAGCATTATATGTGGTTACCGGGGATCGAACTCAGGACCTTGGCTTTCGAGGCAGGCGCCGGAACCACTGAGCTAACCCTCCGGCCCTTTAAAAGAGATTTTTAACTAGAGTCTGTGAGAAACTGAGTTCGTTTCCCTCCCGGCGGGTCCTGTGTAGTGTGTCATCCGGCCAGCAGGAGGCAGCACCACCCAGAGCGCCGAGGCGGGATCTGGGGCGCCGGGCCGGCAGGGCGAGCTGCTCTAGTCCGGGCCTGGGTTTTCCGCTGGAAATCCTGAGGAAGGAGCAAGCACCTCGCGGCCAGACGTCTTCAGCACGCTCGCCGCTGCCGCGGGCTCCGCGCTCCCGCGCTCCGACCTGGCCCTGGAGGCAGGAGCGGGCAGCCCTGTCTGGTTCCCTCCTCCGGATGCCAATCCTTGCTCGTGAAGTCACAGAAGAGACGATGCAAAGGGAAGGCGGGCAGCGTGCAGCGCGGCGATAAATAAGCTGACACAGACGTCGCGGCAGACTCCCTGTGCGTACGGAGAAATGGGAAAGCGAAGGTTTTCCTGGCTGCGTCTGTTTCTAACTTAGGAGCTCCGTGCCCGCGCCGCGGCGGAGTGATTCCGGGACCCTCGGAGCACGTTCCAGCGCCATCGTCCGTGCGAGCTCCTGCTCCGTGGCCGACCTGAAGGGGCCGGAGTTCTGCGCGCGGCCTGTTCGCCGCTCTCTGCTCTGTCCTGCCGGAGCCCCTGCCCTGCGCCCTGCCGTCTTCTCCGGGCACCGAGGGCTGAGGCGGGACCCTGGCTCGGGCCCCTCCCGAGGCTCACGCCCGCGGGCCCTCGGGTGCCGTGAAGCGAGGACAGCGCAGCTCCGTGCGCCCGCGAGAAGGGCCGACAGGCAAAGAGCCACCCGGCGCGGGGCTCCCCGCTGTGCGGCCCACACGAGCTGCGTTTCCTCGAACCCCACACACCCCAAGTAGCGTCATTTAGCACGAAACCAAAATTTAAAAAATGACCAACGGTGTCTGAAGCGTGGCCAGCACGGCACGCTGGGGGCCCCAGTTGGGAGTGTCACGCGGGATTCAAGCGTCTCGGGGTCACGCGTGGCTGCGGCTGCGGTGCGGTGCGGGGAGCCGTAGCAGAGAACCCCAGGCAGGACCGCGGGGTCCCCGCGCGGAAGCGGGAAGGTAACGGAAAGAACAGAAGCCGCCGTTGTATTAGGGTAAAGACTAGACGTCGGCGGGGGGCGGGGCCCGGGGCGCTTAAATGAAATAAGGTTAAACGGCGATTCACACGGGCTCTGTCGCACCGCAGTAAATTCGCCCGAGGTTGGTGCCCGCCGTCTGCCTCGCCCGGAGGCCCAGGCGGGGCCCGGGGCGTCCGGTGGGGCAGGAAGCGGCCGCTCTTCAGGGCCGTGGGTTCTCGCTCGGGGGTGGCGCGCCCGAGTGCGAGCCGTTTAACAATCCGCGAGTGACGCCTCCCAGCAGCAGGGGCAGGGATGGTTTTCCGGCGCCCAGACCCCCGTGCCGCGTCTGCCGTCCTCCGCACCCCTCATCCCGACGCCTCCCCTGCAGGGCCCCCCAGACCTGAGCAGACAGCGCTGGGCTTCCTCACGCTTCCTCCTCTCGCCGCGCAGTGCAGCAGTGGACGGTCCTGCGTGGGCACCGGCGTGGCTCCCTCCGTGGTCGGCGGTCGGAAGAGCTGTCCCGCACTGCGCTGGACATCGCTCCGGGGGCCGGGGAGGCTCAGCTGTGTCCGTCCTTGGTGACCTCTGGCCCAGCGGAGTGCGCCCGGAGGCGCCTGCCTTGCCCTGCCGAGCGCTTCCCTTGGCCTGAGGTCTGTTAGAGAGGGCGAGTCGAGCCCCGCGAGGGGGATCGCTCTCTGTTACGAAATGAAGCTCTGTGATTGCTCCAGCCAGGTTCGGAGACACCTGACCGAGCCACAGATCCCTGAAGACACCCCCGCAGGAGAGCTAAGTGTCCAAGGTATGTTCTCCGGCGGGCAGCGCGGGATTGCTAAACTGCTATCTGACGGCTGCTGTTGAAGGGAGGCGGCAGACTTCTGCCAGGCTCGGAGGCACCTGTTGTAAGTAAACCCACTGGCTCCCAGGCAGTCGTCTTGAGACTGGAGCTCGGTTCTAGGCGGTTCCGACCGTGTTTTGGCGAGTACGCACTTCCTGAGAGCAGGATTTCGCTTGTCTTTTCCATGCTTAGCTGTAAGAGTATATATGCACGTTTTGGTGGCTGAGTTTTTCCAGAATTTCTTGTCTGGTTCTGGTGCCCGAAATAACTAAGGCGAAGAATGGTGCTCCTGGTGCTCCTGGCATTGCGGCTGCTCGGAGGACCCAGGTGGGCACGAGAGCTGGGTCTGCACAGAGGGCGGGAGGGGGTGCGTGGTGAGCGGCCCCCACCGGTCTGCACCGCCGCAGCGCCTCCTGATCACATCTGCGTCTGCGCTCAGAGAAGCTGCTGAGGTCTGTGCTCGCCAGGACCGTTTCCCTGGACACGATGCACATGTGATACAACTCACTCTTCCAAACCACACGTTCCCACACGGCCACAGCCATCACCATCCCCGAATTCCACGGAGCTTTTCTCACTGGGAGAAAAGCCCATTCTTAGGCCCTCCTGGTTCCTGTGCCGTGTCTGCCATCCTCAGTATCACACACCACAGTGCCAGGCGTGGTGGCTCACGCCTGCAATCCCAGCACTCAGGAGGCAGAGGCAGGAGGATTGCTGTGGGTTCGAGGCTGGCCTGGGCTCCATAGTGAGCTCAGGGCCAGCCTGAACTACAAAGCGAGACCCTGTCTCAAAAAAAAAAAAAAGGAATGTGTGGTCTTTTGTGCCACTTCCTCCCCACAGAATGCTTCCCAGGCTCCTCTGTGCTGTAGCCTGACTTCGCGTCTTAATCCTTCCTGTGCCTGGCTAACAGCCCTGGTACCCATTCACCAGCTGTGGGACGTTTGTTTCTTTCTTTTCTTTTTGAGACACAGAATGAACACACCACCTCTACGCCAGGGATGAGCCCTCTGCGTGCCCGCAGGGCTGGCTCTTCCCCACCGCCTGCAGCTGCCCAGGTGCCACACCTTTTATTCAGCACCTCTCCAGTAACAAAACGTTACAAAGACTCAGAGGACAGAGCGGACGGCAACACGACCGTGTCTTCACCTCAATCCTTCTGCTGCTGCGTGAGTCTCCGGGCGCTGGGGCTGAGAGCAGTGGGGGCCGGCGGAGTGGGGGCCTCAGCCCAGCCCAGCCCCGTCCTCCCGAGCGAGCACTGCTTACGGGAGTCCACTCAGGCCTCCGCCTCTCTCCCTCGTCGGCCTGCTCACAACACCCTGCCATGGGCCTGCGTCACACGGCCCGGGGAGCGGCGCCCGGGCACAGAGCTACGCACGGGCCGTGAGTGAGAAGCCTGGACGGCCGCGTTCCCCTGGGCCTGGACCCTCCCAGCTGCGTCCACACTGCCTCCCAGCACGGAGAAAGGACGCGGGGGACGAGAACGCCACGCCCTCCGGGCGACAGACCTGCTTCTTTTCTTTTCCTTTCCTTGGGATGACCTCAAGGAGCACTAAGCTACATCCTTCTCCCTTTTCTTCTCATTTGAGACAGGTTCTTACCAAGTCGCTGAGGCATGATCCGCTCCTGGGATGGGGCTCCAGGGTCGTCACCCCCTCGGGCTAGGGCTTAACACCGCAGCCAGGAGCGAAGATCACGGACACCTGCAAGAAATCAGTATAAAGTCA
>PVIC010056236.1:0-11000 GCA_004025085.1 Thryonomys swinderianus
TATATATATAAAACCTAGTGTCCCATAATGTCTATTATTAGTACTCCTAATATGAAAGAAGTGTAGGACTGTATGTGGTATGTAAAAGCAGGCTCTCAAATATTAGAAATAGCTCCAAAGTTCATAAACCTGAGTTTATTATGTAAATTATTTTTTATTCCATATTTTATCTTTTTAAGCATTATACTTTTGTAATTTTTTTTTTTTGAGACAGGGTCTTGCTTTGTAGTTCAGGCTGGCCCTGAGCTCACTATGTAGCCCAGGCAAGCCTCAAACTCAGCAATCCTCCTGTCTCTGCCTCCCGAGTGCTGGGATGACAGGCATGAGCCACCACGTCGGGCACTGTGGTATGTGGTATTGATCGCTGGCGGGCGTGAGTCACCACGCCCAGCACTGTATGTGGTTACCAGGGATGAACTTAGGACCTTGTGCTTGCGAGGCAGGCGCTGGAACTACTGAACTAAATCTCCAGCCCTTCTGTAATTTTTTTTAACTAATCATAGGGAAAAAACTTTATGAAGTAGGTATAAAACACTGTCTCATTTCAAAGGTTAAAAGGCTAATAAAGTTATTAGTTTGTGTCATAGGTTGGGGTGTTTATTTGGAAAATAACTCCTATACTACATTTTGATTAGCTCTAGTAAACAAAAACTGAGGATTGAATCTTGGGCAATGCAAACCATATTTCTTCCCTTTGCATATAGGTAAAGGCAGTCCATGGCTTGAGCTCCAGTCCCATCCAACGCTAGGATTTAAAGGAACGGGCAAACTCACCTCTGGAAGGGCAGGGTCAGCCCCAGTGCTCTGGCTTAAAGTTCTGCCTTGAGAGGAAACTCATTTGGAGCTACTAGATAGTGCCAGTTCCAAGGTTTCACAGACACAGGGGGCTCTGATCATACAGGGTCTGCTGGTCTGTTATGTCTCCTTTCAGCCAAGGACAAATGTAGCCTCTTAGACTGATGGTAAAAGCAGAAGGCGCTGCTTCATCAAAGCATATGAGATCCTCAGCATGTGCACCACTGGCATCAGAAAGTTGTTATGAAGGAGTACAAGGGTCCCTCCGTGTCACTCAAGCCCATTGTGAGCATGCTGACGGGGCCAGGCCACAGTGGGGTACCCTGGCTGCAAGGCAATAATGGACCGCTCCATGGGGAAGGCTAATGGGGAGCCCATGGAAGTGGGAAAGCTGAGAGGCTGCTCAGGAAACACCCCTGCACTTGGGAGATTCCCAGAGTTAGGGAAGAATAGAAGCCTAGTAATGAAAAGATGGGCAAGAGCTACTTGAATAGGGGGTTTAATCATCATAAATCAACTTTCATTTTGAAAAAGGCTGGTGGAACTTCTGTTTTGTAAGAGATGGCAGCCAGTGACTTATCTGACTGTAATGTTTCCTCCAGCGAGGTCACTGCGCACCCCTCCTCACTGGTCCTCTCAGTACTCTTTTACTCTACACAGCACTGCATAATGGCATGTGGGCAGATGGAAAAAACCAGAAGAGTGCTGTGTGCAAAAGCAACAATATTTTTTTATGCATAAGAATTGAACTAGGAATATTATCATTATTGTTAATATCTTTCATTAACTGATATAAACAGCTGAGGAAGAATACATAGCATGGGATGTTTATTACCTTTGCTTTTGGGACATTACTAAAAGTTTTCTGCTACTATTGTTAGTATCTAGTTTTACTAAAATACACTTGAAATAGGAGGTGAAATGTAATAGACATACTTTTCCTTTCTCATTTGTTCTTTGATTTAGAATTCATTTCCAGCGATGCAAGTTGGTATGTCACCCATGTGCTGACATCATCAAAGGGAGAAATATTTGCTCATAGTTATGAATTCATAACTGCAGTTTGATTTCTAATACTAATTGTGGGGTTTACATTCCATAATCAAATCAACTTCACAGGTTAAGTGGTCAGTTTTTATTAATTTGCAATAAAATAGTTTTCAAATGACAACATAGGAACCTATAGGTAACATCACAATCCCACTATTATAAAATGACAAGGCCTATTTGAAAAATCTGGAGCTAGGCTTCTCACTGAAGATGTGACACAGCCATTGGCCTTTTTGTTTTGGTCTTACTAATAGATATAGAGACTTAGGGAAATTATAAGCACAGGCCTTAGTAGCTTCCTAGGAGTCTGAACTTTTGCTTTCAATACCAAATAATATCTGAAAAACATGCTCACTTCTGTGCTTTTTGAGAAATTCTAGGAATTGACCCAGATTCATGTGATAATCATTCCCTAATCCATAGTCACCATGGGCCTCTAGGAGTAATTCTTCAAAAGAATGGAAAAGGCGTAGGTCCTTGCCATTTCCTTCTGTTTCCATGCTCTCCGTGTGCTTACAAGAAATGTGCTTCCAGTTGGGGTACCGAATTGTGCGCCAGAACTCCTCACAGTGCTCCTTGAAACCCTCCACACAGATTATACCAGGCTTGCCTGTCATGCAAAATCCAGTCACATCTAACCTTTTCCCCACTTCCAGAATCTTTTTCCGTAAGTCCTGCTGATAGATGTGATGACTGTAGATCCACATTCGGAGGAAGGTGTTCTTGACTGGATGTGCTTGTGCAGATGGTTCCTGCTCAAGCTTCCTGTTCAGGAAATAGGATGCACTATTGTCCTGGAGCCACTGAATTGCTGCACATACACAGAGCTCACCCGGATCAAGAGTCCCTATGTAAGAAGTTAGATTGTTGTTGAGAAGAAGCTGCTGTTGTCTATCAAGCTCAGGTGACCGGGCAAATAGATCCAATGCTACATAGGGGTAGCTGTGAGGCATAGTTACTTGTAAGTCAATTGTTACCTTAAAATTAAAATCAAATAGAGTTAAATATTATAAAACAACACAAGCTAGTTTATCAACTGCAAATGCATGGCCCTGATAAAGGGCATAGTCATAACTGCTAATGTCAGCTTTCTACCAAGTACTTTACACACACAACTTGTTACAGTTAGGCCTTCATTCTTTATAATATTTATCCAACTACACATGCTAGGTGCCCTGTGCTGGTATAAAGAAATGAAGAGTCGGATATTATTGCCTTCATGAAGTCTACAGCCTAGTGAAGGAGGCACACATTAAACCAAAAAAAAAACCCCCAAAACAAAAAAACAAAAAAACGCAAAAACCAAACCCATATAAGGAAATAGTTAATTTCACTTGTGAGAAGCATTAAGGTCTGAGTTCCACTGAAGTGTGTACCCATCAGGACAGAATAGTCCTAGGTAAGCAAGAAGCTTCCTTAGGGAGCATAACAACTGAATGATGATTAGGAATTAGGGAAAACAGCTCTCACACGACCAGCCCAATGTTACTCTGGGTTACTGTTTTGACTCACCTGTTGGGGGCCTACTACTGTTGGAAACAAATGAACTGGAAAATGGAAGTAAATTCATTTTTAACATTCAAATTTGGTGTATTTGCTTTCTGTGTATGGTGCCATTAAAACAAAAGGTCCAAAAACATTCACTGCCTTCTTAAAAGCTCATGCTCATGGTTACCTGTAGTATTTAGACTTGTGAAAATCATGATATCTGTAATCTATACATAGTTGGATCGGTAAGAAATTGGTAAGTAAACAGTAACAGGAGTGCAAGAATGCAAGATATTTTCTATAAAAGCACTGGACATATTTGCTTAAAAGGTGTGCATATTCATATAAAATTCGGGATGTTTACTGAAGATCATTTATAAACCATCCCATATTGTATGTTTTGATTCCAAACAAGTAAAGGGATAAGCCTCTGGAATATTCTGTTTCCTAAACAGGAAGTCCACAAACAGGTCGTTCAGTTAAAAACTGGGTTCCTAGCAACAGCTGAAACAAATGAAGGCACCCACCTTGGGTTCCTCAATTTGAAGTGTAATCACAAATTCAATATTTGGTGGTAGCGCCTCCCTTGTGCCTTCCAAATATCTCTTTATATTCCTTGGGGTATTTACGTCTTCAAGTTTTACTTCTCCTTGGTTAGGGAACATAGAAAACAGCATTTCCATCTCCAGCAGCTGAAGCTGAAGGCTTTCGTTCACGGAAGCCGACATATTGTCTCAAAATCAACTTGCCTGGAAACCTGGAAGGGCTCAGGGGCTCTAGGCTTAACAATGTCGGCTGGCGTCCAGGGAGATTTCCAGAAGATCCCTTTCCCAGGGGGAGGCACTGCACAGAGAGCTAGGAGGGGACAGGCCGGACATTTACACACAGTCGTTTAATCTGCCAGTGCCCAAATCTCATATGAACAACACCCTTAAAATGTGCATGACATCCAGGTTCTAACATCCCGCCCCTCACCCCGTCTCCGATCAAGGGTTAGGAATTGGCAGTTTCAACAGGTGTTCGGATCATTCCACCGCAGATGGTTGCAAGTCTACTGCGGAAAGCTGCGAGCCGCCCCCCAAGCAGGCAGGGCACCACCCAACCCTGTTTTAGGCTTGCGCGCAGCTGGAAGCCGCGGCGGCGAGAGGGGCCGCAGGGCCTAGACTCCGAGAGGTTTTCTGGCCCAGGATGGCAGGAGCTGCCACCCCCCACTGCCAGCAGCCCTCGGGGACTGTCCTCCCCGAGATCCACCCTCGACTGGGCAGCATCTTTGGAGCCCCAAACAGTTTGGATCCCCCAGTGCCGGGGCGGGGGTGGTGAAGGTGGTGTCTGAATGGCAAAGGCAGGGGAGGGGCAGTTCGAGAGGCTTTCGGGAGGCACAGCCTGGGAAACGACCACGACAACCCGGGAAGGGGTGCGGCAGCCCAGGGGCACACCAGGACCGACTGAGGACCCCGGCTGCCGGGAATGCGGGGTGGGCCTCCCCCCGAAGCCTACATGTGGAAGTGGTGACTGCCATCCCAATGCTCGGACTCCTGGCCCAAACCCTGGGCCAGCGCAGTGCCTCACCCTTCCTGGTCACTCAATTGAAACAGCCCCAGAGCCCGCGCAGAGCCGCATCGCTGACCTGCAGGCGCCAGCTGCACCGGGGCGTCGGAGCGGTGGGGGCGGGGCCCGCAGAGTTCCTCTGCGGTGATTGGCCGAGGGGCGGGGCAAAGGCCCGGAAGCCACGCAAGGCCACGTCGGCGGGTCGTGAGCGCTCACTTCTGGTGGTCGTGGGAGCCGCGGCATCCTTCTCCCGGAGCTGGGAGACTCTTCAGGTAAAGGGGCGCTGCCCAGATCTGGAGGCGGGAAGACGGCGTTTAGGGCGGCCGGGCTCGGTGGGAGCCTTGCGGCCAGGGTTTCGGACGGACAGACCAGCGGGCAGGCTAAGCGACTGGCCCTCGGCTCGGGCGCGGACCACGCCTGTGCACGGAGCCGGGGGACGCGGGCTGGGGGTTGAGTCTCTCCGGGCCGGCACCTTGCGGTCCCGCGGTGACTCCCGGGCTGGTGGGAGAGTTGGACCAACGCGGCAGATTGCATGGGGAGGAGTGGCAGCCCTTAGGGCTTGTAAAATACACTTTTAGTAAAAGCATTCGTGTCCACATTACAGGATGGGAGAATGTTATCTTGCTTTTAAAAATATTTTTAAATAAACTTTATGAACGTAACAGGCCTGCTTCACACTCCTATGCCTGATACGTTCCTGACGTCAGTTTTTAGGAAGATTTATTCATTGTTGTGTATGGATTTTTACCTTGGGGCCAAGATAAATTAGCTTGCTGGTTATCAGCTTTCAACAGCTGGACTAAAACAAACACTCTCGCCCTGTCTTTTAGTGTTTGTTGAAGCCGTCAAGGGCATATATAAAAATAGGGTGAGGTGAGCCTGGTGGGTGTGAGACTGCTCCTCATTTCTCATTTAACTTGGAAGGACATGACCCCAAAAGTACATGTATATGGATTCTCTAAGGGTGGCCTGCCAGTGAAGATTAGAAACCCTAAGTTCCACTGAGATGAAGTTTCCCAGAAGAAGAAATGGTAGTGGGTTGAGTCCATGTTTGATTTTTTTAAAATTAAGATTAAAGATGATATATTGGAAGATGTGTCTACTCTCAGAGCCTAATATCAAAGGATGTCCTGATTTTCCTTAAGAGAACTAGAGAATCCCTTGTGAAATATATTAGGAGATTGGGGCAGTCTTGAAGAAAAAACTATTACTGTCTTTTGCTTTTCCTTTGGAAATATGTGATTTTGGGAGTCAAAAGCCAGGCAGATTTCTCAGCAATTTGAGGGATATACAGTTCACCTGAGAATCTGACATTAGGCCTTGCCCTTTCACCAGCTGTACAGTTGAAATTAGGTTAACTGGGTCTCGTGCTCAGGTTTTCACTTTTGTAAAATGAGGTGGTCTCTGACTCTAGGTGCAAAATCTTGTTTTAATTGACAGTAGATGCTTTTCACTTTATCTCAGAATAGTCTGGAAGCAAAATGGGAGATGAGTTGGGGCAAACTGATTTCTGGCCCCAATCTGCCTTGGAGTGAACGATTCAAGTTGTGTAGAAACCTTTAGGTAGTTTGCCCTCTCCCCGCTCTGAATTTGAATGCAGGGCCTTACACATGCTAGACAAGGACCTTAGCACTGCTGTCCAGCCAAGGCCCACTTCTCAGTCAGCCTCACCTTGGGAACTTACCTTGCTGTTCTTTGCCCATCCCAACATGGATCCTTGGGCAGCTTCACGAGGAGGCAGACCTACTATGTTGGAGTGGTAGGCTTGAAAGCAGGTGGTCTTTAAAAAGCTTTATGCCTGAAAAATTGTTCATTAATTTTGTAGACATGGATTTAGGTGCTGTTACAAACCGCTCAACCTTACATGCCAAGCCTGGTGGGCTCATTCTTCAATATGGGACTGCTGGATTCCGAGCATGTGCCGAACATCTCGATCATATCATGTACCGCATGGGATTGTTAGCGGTGCTGAGGGCCAAACAGATGAAAGCCACCATAGGAGTCATGGTCACGGCGTCACACAATCCTGAGGTAATGCATGTAGTGCTCTCATAGAGCAGCCATTGTTTGCCGGGCTGATTCCAAGTGTCTGAGTAGTTTGAGCCAATGTATAAATTATAATTCCAGGAACGTACTTTATTTATATGTGTGTTTGGCTTCCAGACAAATCTTTCTTAACAATGGTTATTTAGCTCAAGACTCAGCAGAGTGTGGAGAGAATGAAGTGAGACTGTTTGTTCGAATGTGTCTGTATCAGAAAAGAAATATAGTATCCTTCCAATTTATAGTAGTTAAATTGAAGACTAATAATATTTTAAAAGTATAATCCCAGTTAAATTAGCAGTGATAACACAGATGGAAATAGGTGAGGGAAAGGAAAACCTTTGAGAAGATGTGATTTGGAATATTTCAAACAGTGGTTTCTGTTCTGAATGAATAGCCAACAACTGAGTCTGGGGATCCAAAAGTGAGTTTTGGGCAGAATATTGATGAGATTCTAGTCTTTAGAACAATTAAGATTTTAGTCAAAGTGTTTCTTCTGACATACTTTTTTTTTACGTTCTGGATATAATAAAAATTAAATATATTGAAGTTGTACAATGGCACATGTTAGTATGGTTATACATTATGAAATGATTATCATAAGCTAATTAACATATCTATCCCTTGACAGTTACTTTTTTGTAGTGAGAATACTTAAGGTCTACATTTAACAAATTTGAGGTGTACAGTACATTATTTATAAATAGTCCCTGTGATATGCTGGATTTGCATAACTGTAAGTTTATACCTTTTAACCAATCAGTTTCTTCCACATCCTCTTAGAAGCATCATTTTACTATTCCCATGAATTCAGTTGTGTGTGGTCCACACATTAAGTGATCTTGTGCTACCTTCTGTATTCTGCCCATTTGGCTTAGCATGATGTTCTCCATGTTTGGCTATGTTATCACAGTTATTTTATTTTTTAAAGCTGAACACTATTTCTGTGTGTACATTCACTTTCTTTATCCTTTCATATATCAGTGGATACTTAGGTTGTTTCTGTCTTGGCTTTCTTTCTTTGGAATGCTGGGGATTGAATTCAGCCTCATGCATGTGTGGCTCCTGCTTTACTACTGAGCTATATCTCCAGGCCTTTTATGGTCTCACTAAGTTTCCTGGACTGTTCTTGAACTTTGGACCCTCATGCCTCAACCTCTTAAGGAGCTGGAGTTACGTGCATATGCCGCTATGCCAAGCTTAGCTACTGTTTTGACATACTTAACTTTTAGTTTCTCTTGCCTGTAATCCACTAATACATGGTTTATGGATAATATGCTTCTCTTTGATTCCTGAGGCGAGAGATTTTTGTCTTTGTAGCTAAATCACCAAGTAGCAGCTATGTAGGTCTCAATTATGGATGGTGATCTCTTCTGTTAAAATGAAGATAATGCTTTTCTGATCTCTGAATCTGTGATGCCTTTAAACAAATCACTGTAACTGATGATGTGTAGAAAGAACCTTACATTTATATCTGGTTCCAGAAGCATTTCTCAGAACAATTCTGAGCTGTTTCAGTTGATACTGACTCTGAACTATACTTTTCTTTTAAACAGGAGTCTGAGCAGATCAGCTTCTGGAGTCTGCTTCTGGTGACCATGCTGGCCAGCTTGCTCTGGGAGTTCAGAGTCACAGTGAGAGGGGCCTAGTGTTCCCTGCTCCATGGTGCGCTAGTGTGTTGACAGCTAAGAGACACACAGGTGACATCTTTAGAGGAAAAGTTATGTAGCATTGCAGTTGTTAGGTTTAAGAAAGATGGCCTTGGTGTTTTAACGTTGACGCTGACGTTTAATAGCTGTGTGATCATAAGCACATTCCCTAACCTCTCTGAGCCTGTTTCTTCTAAGCTGCAGTAAGAATAGATTAGTAATTACATCGATAGGTATGTCATGAGGAGGAAGAGGAGTAGGGGTTAGGACACCTGCCAACACCATTACTGTTAGGTGAGAACCACTGAAGCTGCTCAGCCACTCCTGTTCTGGGGACAAAACAACGAGAATGCTTCCTTACTCGCTTGGGTGTGTGTACATGACTTATTACTGTTTATTTTGTTCTGAAGGAAGACAATGGCGTGAAATTGGTGGATCCTCTGGGGGAAATGTTGGCGCCGTCCTGGGAGGAGCATGCTACTCATCTGGCAAATGCTGAGGAACGGGACCTGCAGACTGTGCTCCTCGGCATCAGTGAGAGTGAAGCTGTGGATCTGCAGCAAGATGCCTTTGTGGTCATTGGTAGAGACACCAGGTGAGCTTGCGAAGGCGCATGACTGCAGCGTGAAAGACTGTTGGTCTTAGTGCCCAGGACAGATGGGAGGAAGGAAGGGAAGAGGCGTCTCCTGTGCTGGCCTGATGGCTAGGCAAAGGAACTGATGCACAGCTGCAGCATGGGGTTTGGAGTCCGTTTCTGGTTTGAAGTCCACAGGTCTGTCTTACACGGTTTGAATGAATTATCATTTTGGAGCTTTATTTCATTATCTATAAACTGTTGATCACAAGGCCTCTTACAGTGTGAGAACTAAATAATGTATGCAAAATGCCTCCTGAGAGAAGGACATTCTGGAGGATTTTTCTTCCCACAGGGTTAGCATATATTGTATGATTTTAACTCATTATCTTTACATGTTTTCTTTGTAAGTCTGTTATCATTGTTCAAATATTTATATTATTTTACCATTTTGTAGCTGAAAGAAAAATTAATTGCTATATTTGATAACTTTTGCCTTTCTTTATAAAAGCATCTTGTTTTGTGAAACATTGGATTCCCAGGCAAGCCTGGAACTCAGCAATCCTCCTGTCTCTGCCTCCTAAATGCTGGGATTACGGGTGTGAGCCACCACGCCCAGCGCTGTGTTATGTGGTATTGATTGCTGGTGGGCGTGAGTCACCATGCCCAGCATTGTATGTGGTCACCGGGGATTGAACTCAGGAGTTTGTGCTTGCAAGGCAGGCGCTGGAACCACTGAGCTAAATCTCCGGCCCAGGAACTATTACTTCATCCTCCTAACAGCTTGGACTTTGTTTTTCCACATAATTCTTTCAGATCCTATAAAATGAACAGTAGGTTCTGTGTTCTTAGTAGGTTAATATTCAGCACTGCATTACACAAACTTAGTATTCTTTATTGTTGGTATTATTAGTTTGCTTTAGTCACACTTGGAAAGGTATTTGGTTGTGATGTATGAAGTTTATCCTTTACTCTCTAAATTAATAGAAAAGCCAAAATGTTTTTCAATGGATTAATTTTGAAAGGTTCCTGGAAAATCTTATGTTACTTGTATCTTTTAGAGTTGTTAGCTTTTAGTGCAGATACATGAATTTATTATTTTGAAATGGGTAGTGTGTTTTGCTCTCATGACCAGCACCTCTGCTGCTTTCAGGAGAGATGTATTGTTTATCTGCTTGTCTTTCCTAGGCCCAGCAGTGAAAAGCTCTCACAATCTGTAATAGATGGAGTGACTGTTTTAGGAGGTCAATTCCATGGTAGGTAACTATCCTTAGTTGTAATTAAATTTTAAAAAATTATGAAATATATCATATTATTTCTCTAATATGAGAAACTGAAGATGTGAATGAGGTCCAGAAAATATGATAGGTATTGTGAAATAGGACGAAAATATTCAAAGGGGTGGGCAGGAGAAAGCAAAACAGGGAAAGAAAAAATTAGATGGTAAAAACAAAAAAAACCAGAAACAAAGCTTATGTATATGGGGTCGTGGGGGGTTGTAGGGATAGCAGGGGAACTTAAAATAGTCTTACAGATTTTTTCTTGGGTAGGTTTTTTTAATCCGTAAAGGTGCTATGGGAAATTTTGGGTAGAAAACATTGAATTTATACAGTTTCCTTTACTTTTCAAAGGCTGGATTTCTTGATATAAAACATTTTTTTTTTTTTTTTTTTTTTTTGCTTTTTGGAGACAGGGTCTCGCTTTGTAGTTCAGGCTGGCCCTGAGCTCACTATGGTGCCCAGGCAAGCCGCCGTGAACTCAGCAATCCTCTTGTCTCTGCCTCCCGAGTGCTGGGATTACAGGCGTGAGCCACCACGCCCGGCATTGTGGTATGCGGTGTTGATTGCTGGTGG
>PVIC010056237.1:0-10996 GCA_004025085.1 Thryonomys swinderianus
AAAAAAAAAAAAAAAAAAAAAAAAAAAAAAAAAAAGAATGCTGGGATTATAGGCAAGCGCCGTCATGCCCAGCTCCTTCTTGATTCATGTACCTTTTATTTCTTGTTCTTGGCCTACTGTATTCACTTCCTGCACAATATTACACAGAGGGTGTGATAATGAGCACCTAATTCCCAGTCCTACAGGACATTCTTTCATTTCCCCCTTAAGTATGATGTTTGGTGTAGGTTTTTGAAGATACTCAACTACATATTTTTATTTCACACTGTCTTAGGCACAAAGACAATACTTACTTAAAAGCAGAAATGATAGCAGTTTAGTAGCTTTATTAAGGTATAATTTAAGTGACATAAAATTTTTCCATTGTAAGAGTGTAGCTTAATACATAGCACATTTTTTTAAATGTAAAATATCTTGTGCAAAAGCTAAATTAGCTTTTGCAAATTGAGAGGGGAATAAGAGTTGGTGGGAGCAGGGAGAGGAGCAAAAAGGAATAAAAAAGAAAGTTCGTTATGTACATATACAAGCTCCACACGATGAGTGTTATTATGTGGTGGAAACATGTAATAATGCAAAAAGCTGAAAAAAATCTCTTCAGCATCACAAAACCTATAAAAATAAAATTTTCCTTAGCACCTTAACATACCTGCAACTTAATGTTATGCAGTACTGTATGAAATCGGTACACCAGGTGGTGTATTTTTGGAAGTCATTTTTACGCTAAAGTACCTAAAAATTAGTTAACCATACATAGACATGTCAGAAAATGACAGAATATATATTCTCTTACACTCAAACTAAATATGCCACTAGCATTAACTTCCCTTTACCTATATCTAGAAATCCTGGTGGCCATTTTAGGATCACTTGATGTGAAAGCAAGTGTGACAGAAGGCAGTTGCAGTGGGAATTTGAAAAGTCCTTCTAACCACTATCCATTGTACCAAAATACTTGACATGCCCATACCACACCTCAGAAAAGAAAGAGAAATGCCTGTCTGTGGAAGGCTGATGAGAATTATGTAGTTATTTGAGCAAGCACCCTATGTTGGGAAGAGTTAGAGGATTTAGGGAATTTGGCTTGGAAATAGGTTTGTTGTCCGTTTGAGTCTAAATATAAGTTTTCAGATTGTTTGTGTTTATTGTGGGCCTGAAGCAACCTAGAAAGGGAGAATGTAAAGTAACATATTTTTGTTCAGTGTAAAGCAAATTGTCTAACAGGTGTTCAAAGAAGTAAAGAGATGAGTTTCCTTCTGATGTACTCAAGGAAAGATAGAAAAGCTGGCGCTAGGTATTTTATACTAGAAATATCAGTACAGATAGATTAATGACAGAATATTTCTAAAAATTTTTATTAGTACATATGCTGTACATATGTATTGCATATAGTATTGCTTGTTGTATGTAGCAGTATTGTTTGTATGTAGCATACAGCAGTACATAGCATACAGTATTGCATATTATACGTAGCAGTACATATGTATTGCATATTGTATTGTATATAATATTGCAGTACATAATGATTACATTCATCATGTGGAATTAGTAAGGGGACATAACATTAAATATCTTTCAAGCATCTTCCATTCTTGAGGTTCTATGCTTTATAAAAATGATCTACAAGCCAGATAATGTTCTCTATCTTATCTAAAGGATTATATATGGCACAATCTAAATGAATCCTGGCACCTATGGTAGGGGTCCCCATTCCTAATCCTAGCAGACTAGGGTGTCAATCGATAATTTGGTGAGCACAGAATCAGAACTAAGATAGTCATATGATCTTAATGGAAAATTATTATTAAACTGCAGCAACAGGATCAGTTGCAGTATCTTTTCACCAGCTAATTCAGCTTCAGATCTGAGTCCTTGCTCCTTGAGCAATGGTGAACAACAAATAAGTTTTACTATCATTCTCCCTTGTCCATAAATTTCTCTAGACCTGCTCTCCTATTATCTTCAGGCATCATCGTAATCTGCCTCCCCCTGTATTGTTTCACTTGTGCCCCGACCCCCACCCCATACTCCTCACCCTCCTCACCTCCTTCTCCCGCTACCAGGGATACAGATACTATGCTACTGAGCTACATCTTTGGCCCCGTTTCACCTATCTTAATGTTTGCATTTCCCAAGTTTATAGATTATTTGAGACTGATTAAATTTGAAGTTGAATGCTTCCTGGAAATCTGTAGGGAGTAAAGTCATCAGTAACTTATCTACAGTCATAACATAGGCTACAATCATTCAGAAAAATTTCCAGTAGACCGTTGATCACACACCCAATTTATAGGGTGGATTCCTGTAAATGGTAAACACAGCCTTTCCCCCATTTGCTTGTTCTGTCTTCTTCCTGTTGAGTTGTCTTGGTCATCATTTGTTCTAAACTTACTTTTGAAGTTACAGTTCCTGTACACCTTTCCAGGAATTACTATGTAAAGGGCAGGGTTGAACTGCTTTCAGTTTAAACATGTACTTAGGACACTAACATAATTTTTTAAAGAATTCAGTGGTTGATATTTAAATAACAGTTTAAGTCATCATGATCAGAAAAAGTGGTAATTTGTCATACTTCTTTTATTATTTATAATTCTTTTTAATTTGAACCATAAAAGATGGTGTTGGTGGACAAAATGGTATGGTGGTTCTACCTTTCCTTTAAGATCTCAGGACCTTTAAGTATTAATACAGTCATAAGCAACCTGTCTAAAAATGAAATGGGTGCCATAATCATAAGAATGATTGATGAATGTGAGATCATTTGAAATGAGTTTTTTTCACTGAGTTGAAATAGAAGGAGGCCTCATCCAAGTAGGCTCTCTTAAAGACAATAGATGTGGTAGAGCTGGTTTGGCAACAAGCCCCAATCACCTCTAATACTGTTTTACAAAAGTTTAACTTTTCTAAACCTCAGTTCCTTCAAGTGCAACTTAGTGTACTGAATCATCAGGGAGACAGTATAGAAATAATAATGTATATGACAAGCAGAAAGTAGGGTGTGGTGAGGAAGAGGCAGTTTATAAGTACATTATTGTGTTGATTTCCATCTTTTGTGAATTCAAATTAAAATAATTTAAGCAATAAAATAAGTATAAAAAGTGCCACTTTATTCCTTTTCTAAACATGATAGAGGTGAATTAGAGGTTAAAAACCCAGATGCCAGAGTTACTCTCTCTAGGTTTGAAGCCTGCTGTCTTTGCACGTATTCAGTTAGTTGCTGTGATCACTAAAAGAGTTAATGTGTAACAGAACAGTACATACAAAAAGCACTCCATGGTTGCTTGCTGTGGTGGTGATGAAGGCGACTATAATTCCTAAGAAAACATAAGGAGAGTATCAGAACCCAATGGTATATATTTTTTGCCACTGAAAAAAGGAGCAGTGTATGGATCAGAAGCCATCATTATATAAACTTCGTAAGGTTATGAAGTCTTTGTGATTCTCTTGTGTGTAAGTTTTATAATTTGTTTTCTCCAGAAATTCGCAGATAAACCTTAAAATTAAATGAGCATGTGTACTTTGCTTCTGTGGCAGCAAGAAAGGTAGATAGGTGGAAAGACAGAGTCCTAATCTGCAGCTAGGCAGTTACCAAAAGGAGAAAAAAACAGAGTGTGTCCCTTGGGAAGAACCTGGGGAAGAGTCCCAGACCTGGAAAGGGAGCTGACGAATAAATGGTGAAAAGGCCCCATGATTCCCTGTCCACTGTACTTCAACTCAACGTATATAACAGGGCTTTTTAAGTTGCTAAGTATTACAGCCATATCACTTAAATATTACTGTGTACTTTGTCACAACTGCTACATTCGAAATCTGCACTCAAATGTATATATGTAAGATTTACTCAGCTCAGAAACAATATTCAAGTCTTCCTCTCTCTGTCTCTCTGTCTCTGTCTCTGTCTCTGTCTCTGTCTCTGTCTCTGTCTCTCTCTCTCTCTCTCTCTCTCTCTCTCGACAGGCTCTTCCTTTGTAGTTCAGATTGGCCCTGGGCTCACCTATGTAACCCAGGCAAACCTTGAACTCACAGCAATCCTCTTGCCTCTGCCTCCCGAGTGTTGGAATTACAGGCATGAACCACCACGCCAGAACTGTGGTATGTGGTACCGGAGATAGAACTCGGGACCTTGCACTTGCAAGGCAGACATCGGAACCACTGAGCTAAATCCCCAGTCCTTCCCCTCTTTTTAAGCAAGTTCTGTCTTTTCCCAGAAACCTCTGACCATCTCAGTGATCTTTTTTTAATTTTCATAGCAAAAGCTCCTATTATCTTCTTACCTCCCCTACAGCCTTCTAATATTATTTATGTACAGTAGTCATTAAATATGCACTTGTCAAGTAGCAGTGTGGTAGACAGAGCTGTGTCCACATCCTAAGACTATATTTTGTCAGTGTGAAGCCTTATGTGGCAAAAGTGAATTAAAGTTGCGGGTAGAATTAAGATGGCAAATCAGCTTGTGAACTATTTGGATAGACCAAAGTAGTTATAATAAAAGAAGGAGGTGAGGAAGGTCAGGGTGAAGAAAAGTGAGAACGCAACCTGCAGATAGAGAAAGGAAGCCCAGAGCCACAGAATCTCGCCATTCTCTAAAGCTTGGAAAAGGCAAGGAAACTAATTCTCCCCTACAAGTCTCCAGAAAGGAGCGCGGCTTGGCAACAGTTTGATACAAGCCCAGTGAGATCCACTGCACACTCTCACATCCAGAGCTCTAAGATAAAAATGCACGTTGCTTTCTCTGATATGAGAAAGTGAAGTTATAAATATGTTATAGAATGCATGATTGATACTGCGAAATCATAAATATTCAAAGGGTAATGGGGCTTAAGGGTAAATAAAGAAGAAAGAAAAAAATTGATGTTAAAAAAATAAAAAGGAGGGCCGGAGGGTTAGCTCAGTGGTTCCGGCGCCTGCCTTGCAAGCGCAAGGACCTGAGTTCGATCCCCGGTTACCACATATAATGCTGGGTGTGGTGGCTCACGTCTGTAATCCCAGCACTCAGGAGGCAGAGACAGGAGGATTGCTGAGTTCGCGGCGGCTTGCCTGGGCACCATAGTGAGCTCAGGGCCAGCCTGAACTACAAAGCGAGACCCTGTCTCCAAAAAGCAAATAAATAAATAAATAAATAAAAAGGAAACAATGCTTATGTATATGGGGGGGAGGTGGGGTCGGTCGGGGAGGGGGGAAAAGTGAGAATTAAGTTGTGTCATATACTGGTACAAATTCTCAATGTGGAGTGTAATTGTGATGTGTATATAAAATGTACCAATAAAAAAATGTACGTTGCTTTAAGCCATCAACTTTGCAGTGATCTTTTTTTACAGCAGCATTACGAAACCAATACAAGTGGTAAGAAACACTTTCTTACAACTAGATTTACAAGCTTCAGTCTTCCCACTTTGCCCGGGGCAGAAAGGTTAAGGCCTAAATTTTCAGAGCTAAAGGTTAACAATCCACAGTCTCTATACCATTACAGGTGCTCTGAGGTAAGTGATTTGGAACTGTTTTGTATGTAAAGCAGGATGTAAACGAAGGGCTCTTTAAATAAGGAAATACAACTGCTTTAAAAAAAATTCCCTTTGTTGTAGTAGAGTACTGCAGCCCATACTTAGGACTAGGGACCCCTCCCGGAACAGAAAGCAAATATTTATCCTCCCTTCCAGAGAGTGTAAGATGAATTTTTGAATTTCAAAGACTGAGTTTTTTTAGCTGTTAAAAAACTTTTGACTGATAAAAATATTTTAACCACAGGCCATTAACATCTCTTAGTTTAAGAAAAACAGAATTGAACTTAGAATAGAGATAGATATAGAATAGAGAGGATATCCTGAGATCCAAGGAGAATTCTGCTAGAGCAGAAAAGAAGAGGATTTTGTGTTAAAAAAGCAAGAGAGGGGAGAGACCACCTGGGCACACTTGTGTTAGAGAGCTGTTCAGGGTGTTTATTTCCTAGGGGGCTGAGTCTCCAAGGGGATTCAGCCCCCCTCCCTCAGAGAACAAAGGATTTAGAGCGGAGGGGAAGGGAATGCTGCCTTCTGGAATGGGGGTGGTGGTGGTGGTAATGCTCCTCAGAATGGGCAGTGGAGATAATTATGGAACTTCCTAGAGCCCAGGGATTGGAACGGGATGTCTTTTTTGAGGTTTCTTGTACTTCTGCTGCCGAGACTCTGTGGTTCTTAGGGCCAACTCAAAGCCCCTCTCCACTTGCATGGCTGCCACGGAGACGGATTGTACTTACTGGGCATGACTGACACTGGGTGCATTAGAGGATAGGGTCAAGGTGCTCACAGGTACAATCCTAGCATACTGTCCTCACACTTACCCAGGTAACCGGAGTAAGAGAAGAGCCATGGGAAAAGGCAACACTGTACCCAGAAGCTGTACTCATGGCAAGGGGGAAACTGTTTCAGTGGAATAAATAAGACATTTGTAAATACCATATCATTTCTCTAGTGTGAAAAACTGAAAGTGTGAGATCCAAAATGTATAATAGGTATTGTGAAATAGAAAGAAAATCTTCAAAGGGAAACGGGATGGACGGGGGAGGGGCAAAAAGGAAAAAAAATTGAATGTAAAAAGAGAAAAATGGAACAAAAGCTTATGTATATAGGGGGTAGAGGGTCTGGAGGAAGGGCAGGAGAATGGGAAAAATGAGAATCAAGATATATCATGTACAGGTACAAATTCTCAATGAGGAATGTGATCATAATGTGTACTTAAAATGTACCAATAAAATCAATAAACAGAACTGATCGTTTTGTGGAGGGAGCAATGCCTGGCTTCAATGAAATTTTTTATTGTAGTAAAATACCTCAAACATATAATTCACTATTTTAATGATTTTAGAGAATACATTTCAGTAGTATTTAATGCATTCAAAATATTGTGCAACCATTGTCCTATATCTAGTTCCAAGATTTTTTTTTTTTTTGAGACAGGGTCTGGCTTTGTAGTTCAGGTTGGCCCTGAGCTAACTATGTAGCCCAGGCAAGCCTAGAACTCAGCAATCCTCCTGCCTCTGCCTCTCGAGGGCTGGGATTACAGGGGTGAGCCACCACACCTGCTATTGTGGTATGTGGTACTGATTGCTGATGGGTGTGAGTCACGACGCCTGGTATTATGGTATGTGGTTACCAGGGATCGAACCAGTGACTTTGCCCTTGCTAGGCAAGCATTGGAAGCACTGAGCTAAATCTCCAGCCCTACATGATATATCTTGATTCTTATTGTTTCTCACTCTCCTGCCCTCCCTTCAACCCCTCTATTCCCCATAAATGTAAACTTTGTTTCCTTCTATTCCTTTTTACCATCAACCTTTTTCTTTCCCTTCTTTGTTTTCCTTAACTCCCCCTCTTTAGTTTTCCTTCCCCTTTGAACATTTTCTTACTATTTCAAAATACCTTTTATATATTTCGGATCTCATTTATGCCTTCAGCTTCTCACACTAGAAAAATGATATGGTATTTATTCATATGTGTTCTGTTTGTTTCACTTATGAGTGTGGCCTCACAGTGCATCCATTTAGCTACAAATGTTTCCAGTTTATCTTTTTATGTCTCTGTAGTACTCCATTTTAGTTTTTAAAACACATCTTATTTATCCACTCATCAGTTGATGGGCTTTTGAGCTGTTTCCAAGATTTAGCTATTACAGACTGTGTTGCTATAAACAAGGGTCACATATGTCGCTGTGGTATGATGCTTTTAATTCTTTTGTGTATATACCCAACAGTGAAAATTGCAGGGTCAAATGAGACCTCTAATCCTAGTTTTTCTGAGGAATCTCCACACTGATTTCCATGGTAGGTGCAGCAGTCTACATTCCTACCAACAGTGCCACCGTGTTCCTTTTTTTTCCACTATGCTGCCAGCATTTGTTATTGGTTGATTTTGTAATGCAGTCATTCTTTTTGGTAGGTGGAATCTGTGTTGTTTCAACATCTGCATCTGTTGAATGACAATGATCATGTTCCTTTCCTGCTTTTACTTCTTCATTTGAAGAATGTTCATTTCACATGCCCATTTTTGAGTTAGTTCTTTAACTTTGGGGCATGTGATTTATTAAAGTTCTTTATATAGTCTAGATAGCAGTCCTTTGTCTGAGAAACAGCTGGCCAAAATTTTTTCCCACCTTGTAGGTTGTCTTTTTGCTCTGTTAGTGATTTCTCTTGCTGTGCAGAAGCTTTTTAATAAGATGAGATCCCAGTTGTTGATACTTTTTTGTAGTTTCCATGTTACTCGGGTTTTGTTCATTTCTAATTTATCATCTATATAGAGTTTGATATATTTATTTCATATCCATATCAGTTCCTCTTAATTCTAATAACTTGTATAGACATTCTTTTGAAACTTACAATTTGGAAAGTAAGATCATGGTTATTTTATTAAAATGTTATTAATAGATACTGGATGGTATTTTTCAAAATATAAAGTCTACAGAGTAAAATGTAAGAAGTCCTAGATTATGAAAAGATTGGGGTCAAATTGTACTATCTGATCTTTTGATGACTTACAATTGTCATAGAGATTTGAATTTTATATTCAGTATTTATTGAATACCTGTTCTATGCAAAGTATGAGGAAATAAAAGATGAATTACTCATAGCCTTTCCTTTCAATGAGCTCACAGCATAACAGGGAACATGAAAGGGAAATATTTGATGTGCTACTAACGCAGACACCACTGCACTGATTTTATGTCCATCATTCATTTATCCCTTCAGGCTCTAATGGTTTTTCTTCCATTATTGTTTATTTTCTCACCCCTATGATTCAAATAACAGAAACCAATGCAATGTACTACAAGAAAAAGGGGGACATATTTTCAGGTATATATCCTCTGTACTTTCTATGGAATCATTTCTTTTTATCTCTATATCTTTTCTGTTTCTTCACCAATTTCTTTTTCCTTCTTTCCTTTCTTTTTCGAGTTTTGCCTTCTAAACTTCATGACATCCTTTCACTTTCAGTTCTACTGTTAATTAACTCTGTCTTTGTTTCTCAAATTTGTGTTCCTGACTATAGAATTTGTTTGGTCTACCGGTACTTATGCTATAAGCCAGATGTGGTTACTGGCTTTTGATGGTGTCTACTGGATGGACTTTCCTATCCTTGAAATATGTGATCATCCCTTGGGTGAGTTAGTTGATGTGGTTATTAGTACAAGATTTCATCACTCAAGAAGGAAGAGGAATGAAAATTAATGCATGTCACATTCTGGTACAAATTCCCCAATGTTGAGTGTGATTGTGCGCTGTATGTAAAATATACCGATAAAGAATTCAATTTAAAAAATGAAGGAAGAGGATATGAAAACTTTAAAGAATAGAATTAACATAGATAGAGCAGACAGTTATTTACATCTTTAGAATGGCAAATTCATCTGGTGTGCCCATTTTTGTGGTAAACCATTTTGAGCTACAGGCTTAAAAAATACTTTTAGATAATTATTTTCTTTTCTATGGAGAAATTATACAAAAATTATTAGGTCAATATTGGTCAAGTAATTTCTTGATACTTAAAGCATTAGTGAATACCATGTAATATACTATTATCTGCACTGAAGCCACTCATCTCTTTGGCTTTCATTATTTTGGAATTGCAACTCTTTGGACATAACTATGAAATAGCTGAAATAAAACAGTGTTGATTTCAATAAACCAGATAAGAAGCCTGGCAAAATGTATAAAATGGCCAGTTTAGCCATCCATTAAGTTGTTTTTTAAAAAAATTTAAAATTATATTCTCCTCCCTACTGTTGAGAATAAGTCCCCAGATTCAATTTGTCAGTGCAGAAAATAAAATACTCAGACACCAAAAAAATCTCAACAAGGCATTTTACTTCTCCATAAAGCCACAAGCATGAAATACCAGGAACACAGGACAAAACAAGGCTGCTTTTTTTTTTTTTTTAATCCCTACAGCAGGAGAAGCATCTGACCTTTTTCCCATTGTTTGGGTTAAAGGTTCACAATCTATTCTGATTGGCTACTTTAAGTGTTGCAAAAGGAAGATCTGAAGGATTGCTGAGGGCAAGGAGAAGAGAGGGGAACAAAAAGTTCTTGCCTATTGCTCTATCTTTGGTCTGCAGCCATGTCCCCAGAAATTAAGTGTTTCCCTTAATCTAACGTGTTTGGGAGAGGCTGCCTGAGGTGGACTAGTGTTTATAATGGAGATACTGCTGTTTATACCCTTTGATAGAAAAGGCCTTATTTGTTACACTATCCCACTAAAATAGCCTTTTTACTAATCCGGAAATTCTTACTATAGGTTACTCAATTCAGAAAAAACTTTTGACCTAAAGGCTGTGTTTAAATTTCATTGTTATACTGTGGACAGGTACAAGGATAAGGAATTGATCTCTATCCAAGGGGAAAGAGGACAGGAAATGAGCAACTCACATCACCTGTTATTTATTATATTTTCACAAAGAGCAAATGTAGAGAGAAAGGGACATAGGAAAGGTAAATTTGAAGTTGAGGGAAAAACAGAAAGACCAGGTTCTGGGGATTTAGCTCAGGTGGTACCGCGCCAGGCTTGAGAAGCACTAGAACCTGCGTTCGAGTCCCGGTACCGCAAAAAAAAACAAAACAAAAACCCCAGCAAGATCAGTAACGAGGCATCTGGCAAGAAGTTACATACAGTAGCAAAGGAATTTTAAAAACGGAGTGCCTTAGGCATTTGGAAGCTGGCCAAACCCAAAGTTAGAGCCGAAGTGGGGAAACTTTAAAGACGCAATGCCTTCCTCAGACCTACTGAGAAAGTTTTCAGTTTAATAGGATCCCCAAGTGATTCTTATGCACAATTAAGTCTGAGACACATTGAAAGAGCTGTAACTCACAAAAGTTTAAAAACTACTTATTAACGCAGGCTGGAGAAAAGATAAAATAGAAAAAAATGCTGGACATTGAGCTCACAAATTTAAATTCCTTTCTCCCTTTTATACATTGTTTTTTTTTTTTTTTTTTTTTTTTTTTTTTTTTTTTTTTTTTTTTTTTTTTTTTTTT
>PVIC010056238.1:0-11000 GCA_004025085.1 Thryonomys swinderianus
AGCAACTGTAGAGATTCTTCTTATCTAATTTTTTTAATTCAACAACTTCACTGTCTCTCCGTCCCTGCCATCTTTCCTTCTTTTTTTCCTTTCCTCACTTTTGTGTGCAGAAAACCCTCCATTAGGAACCAGTCTAGCTAGGGCTGCCAGTGGAGACTAGTTCTGCTACACCAAAGGTTCGTGTGTGAAAGGCTGGCGCCCCAGGGCGACCCTCCAGGGTTCCTAGAACCTTCAAGCAGCGGAATCCTATGGGAGGTACCAAGATCACGGGAGGGGTGTAGCTTTCCTGAAACCCTCCAGCCGTTTTTTTGAAAATGCTGGGATTCTCACAAGAAGGATGTTACTGAAGGCACCAATCCAGACTCTCCCGTCGTTGGTCTCTGCTGCTGGCTTGGGACCTAGTCACTGTGTCGCCTCTGAACACGTCTGCCAGTGTCACCCCTCGTGACAGGACAGAGGGCTTTGGTGGTCCCAGCCCCAGACCCAGCACTGTGCGATTGGACATTGCGCTTTCGATATGTGAACTAAATACGCTTTTATTCCTTCATAAGCAGCCTGCACCACATACTCCATCGGAGAGAAGAACAGAAAACAAGCAGAGGAACAAAAAGGAGTATAAAGACACTCTAGACCCCAGCTTTCAGTGAACGTTTGTTTTAGGGGAAGGTAGAAACAACAAATTGAAACATTCCACTGCTATAAACTCATATCTATCATCCGTTATGAATCCACCGATCTTAAAATAATTTTCACGTGGCTTTAATTGCTGTTCAAGAGAGTAGGTAGTGTTCGAGGGGAGGTTTACATGCGAAAAATCATGCGAAGCTGCTGAGAGTGACACTTGGGCAGAGAAGTTTTCTGTTTCTGAAAGAACTACTGGAGAAACAGAGAGCAGGCCAGCAACGCTGAAAGCCAGGGAGGAGGGGGCGCCAGGCAGGATCTGCGGTGAAAAGCGAAACTTGTGCATGATTCATTATACATTATACTTGTGCATGATTCATTATACAGAGAATACGGTGGAATATTGGCATTTCAGGTCATGGCCCAGAAATGTGCATTGTCTGTCTTAGTACAACGTCTAATTGGTTTTCTTTTATAAACTGGATTTTCACACCACTCCAAGAAATGGTCCTGAAGGCTCAGAGATCTGGCCTCCATGGAGTTGCCAGTAAGAAAAAGCCACTGCCTGCGTTTCCTCTTGTTTCCGATGGGGGGCAGTGCGGGCCTCCAGAACAGTTTGCGATATAGTTAGCGAATCACCTCCACTACAAAGGAGTTTACTGAGCTGGATTTGTAAACTAGGAGATGCCCATGCTTTGGGTTCTTTTGGCTACTCAGCTTTCATATAATGCTTGTTATTTGTTATTAAACTAAAGAAAATAAAGTAATATTAACGTTGAACTACTTTCTCTTCATTCAATTCTGGTTTAGTGATTCCTGGTACGCACAATCCCTTTCCATCCCTACTTTTTTTCCCAACCTATTCTTTACCTGTTTTAATTTTAAAAAAATTAAAAGCTATGTAAGGGCCGGAGATTTAGCTCAGTGGTTCCCGCGCCTGCCTAGCAAACACAAAATTCCTGGTTCGATCCCCAATAACCACATACAAAATACAGGGCGTGGCTCGGCCTGTAATCCCAGCACTCGGGAGGCAGAGGCAGGAAGATTGCTGAGTTCGAGGCTTGCCTGGGCTACATACTGAGCCCACGGCCAGCCTAAACTACAAAGGGAGACCCTGTCTCGAAAAAAAAAAAAAAAAAAAAAAACTATGTGATATACATGCGTACTACGAATCGTAATATATACTCAACATTTAATTCAGAAGTTTTGTTAAGTCTCTCAATGAAAACATTTCTCTTACTCCAAGTTTCATCCTACCTAGTTTTATTTCCCATAATCTATTTCACGCCTTGATTTTCTTGATTCCTATCTAGCACAGCTTACAAAACTCTCCGAATAACATATCGAGTAGGAGGAGTTTGGGCCGAGGGTGATGGGCATCTGTGGTGCACTGATTAACAGCCAGCTTGAGCGGGAGACAGAGGCTGAACTGAGTCATTTTGTCACAGTGGCGTTAAAGGTGGGTGGGGGAGGGGCTCCGCCCGCCGTCGATCTTCCTGCGGAAGCTGCTGCAGCTGGTTTCTTGAGGTGAACAGCGGGATATTGTCCTCAGAGGGCTCAGGTACTCGTTATCGCCCTGGAAGGCACCTTACATCCATAATGGTTTTATTCACCTTTTTGTTCGCTTTGCTATCAAAACACAGCTAGGTACTATCAGGTCCGGCCAAGTGCTTCATCCACCCGGGCTCAGCCTCCTAGCTGAGGCCCTCAGGAGGTCTGACCTCCACGCGATACGACCAATCTCCTGAATTTCAGGAGGGAAGAATGTCCCCCTTAATGTCCACCTAAGCCCCTGGGGCCGGGATGCAGTGGGGAATCTTTGTCGCTGGTTACACGTCTTCTCTCGTGCACAGGATCTCGCTCAGCCTCAGGCGGAGGCACGTGGGAAAGAAGAGTCACTGAATGAATTTCCAGGTAAAGGACTGTGCAGCTAGCAATGGGGTCGGTCCCTGCTCACGCGGGCTACAAAGGAGAGCTGCGAGATACCACTCGCGCAAAATGATTCTGATAATAAGAGATACTTATTTTCCCATCACAAAGAAACTCGGAGGGTGCTAATCCTTTATCCTCACTGTAGTCGGGGCTTTAGTGCTAAGTCGTTTATCTTCCTTATAGTAAGCGCTTTCCTTAATTCAGACCAGTTTCATATTTCCATTTCAAACGAGAGAAGCTGAGCTGTAACTATGTCTGTTAGGGTATCATATGTGTCTGGTGCTATGATTAAAAAATAATGTTTTAAGACGTTGCAGTTCTTTTTTTTTTTCTACTAGCACACTTCCTTTTTGCGGGAGTTATCTTTCCCATATTGATTATGCTGTGTGGATTCCCCTAACACATGCACATACGCGCGGGCAAACTCACACACACACACACACACACACAGAAAATCTTCCATTAAATTATACATTCCTCGACAATAATAAGTTCCATCATTCTGTGAATCTCTTATCTAATGAAATACCTGAAATACAGTAGCAGTAGCGGGTCAATTGAGGTTTCATAAAGGTATTAGTTTATAAATTTGGTGCATTTAAAATGGGAAATGATTTAAACTGAGAATACGTCAAAGTAAAATCAGAAATAGATAGGCTTGAAACATACGGAATCCAAACCTACAGGCCCAATAGCAAATAGGAACCGGCAGTGTAGACCAAAGGGACACCGGGAAAGTCCCACTTGGAGCAGTGACTGAGGGGAGACGGGAGAAGCACAGGCCTCACTCTCCATGGCAACTACAATTTCTGAACCCTATTATTTAAATTGGGTCTGGTTAGGCTTTTCTGGAAAAAAAAAGATTATAAACATACTGCATTAGTCTAAATTAATGATTTTTTTTTGTTTTAAGTTCTGTGTCTCCCTCATTCTGTCTTTTTCACCTCATATAAGGCCAGTCATACCTTGTAGCAAGCTGTATAAGTTTTCTAAACTTCCTGTAACAAATCACTGCCCACACTGACCTCAAACAACACACTTGTAACACGCTAGAGATTTCAGAGGACAGAAATGCAGTTTGCCACAGCTGAATGGTTAGCCTATAGCTCCATAAGGCAGAACGCAAGGCCTTGAATCCGTAGTTTTTGTGAAGAGAACCAGGATGAATCCGCCCCAAGCTCCTCCATGCTGTTGGAAGAGTCTGGAACCCTATGCCAGTTAGTGGGAATGAAGATCTGGATTGCTCGCCCGGTGTCACCTACCATTCCTAATTCATTCTAGCCCAGTGTTGTTTGATTATATATATATATATATATATATATATATATATATGTATATGTATATGTATATGTATATTTATATATATATAGTATATATATAATCATATGTATCATATAATATATACTTATATTTTATAATTTTACATATTCATATTTCTATATATTATATAAATATATTTATTTATTATAAATATATTGCTTTATATATTTATTTTTATATTTTATATTTATATACATAAATTTATATTTTATATATATATATTTATAGTTTTGCAACTTACAAAAGTGAAGTCTTAAAAACACAACACAGAAAAACCTTACTTTTTTCCTTCCACCTCTGAAGCTGAGTGAGTCCAGTGAGTGGCTACTTTGTTCAAGGATGGACAGGCTTCCTTTCCACCTCTCTGTCTTACAGTTCTGATGAGAAGAGCAAGAAATTGCCAATACACATAAATTCTAGATTGTTTCTCTCAGTTCTTCTTCCTCTTGGGTCTCTGCTTTATTATAGACTGATTTGCATGGCAGTAGGCGACAGTCTCACTGAGTATTTTATCACCACATTACAGGGACAATCATAGAAGTGGCAGATTTTGCAGCTTTCCAACTGTAAAATCTATCTTCTAACAACCTGCTAAGCCACTGTTTAATCTTCAACATTGCTGTGACTATGTTTCTAGGCAGGAAAGTTTATATGAAAATGGATGAGGGTTAATTAAAACTGAATGATGGGGAAATGTATAGTAGTAATGATGTTTTAAGTAAACCCAAGAGGTTTTTGTTGTTGTTGTTTTTGCTAAAGTAAATTTCAGGGAGAGTCTAGATCCAGCTCCTACCTCAGGGCACGATACCAGGTTCTTCTGCTTGTTACTGGTTACTTTTCTCCATAGCTTAGCATCAGTGTGTAAGATCAGCTTCTCTCTTAGAGAAATCAGGAAAATGAAAAGTAAGAAGTGTTCACCCACATACACACAAACACTCGGGGATGCACAAATCACACAATTCTTTTCTGGTTTAATGAGGCTCTTAGAAGTCGTGGTAGGATATTTATAATAATAAGTCTTTTGTCAAAATTGTTGGGAACATGTTTTTTTGTTTTTTGTTTTGTTTTTTTTTTTTTTTTTTGAGACAGGGTCTCGCTTTGCAGTTCGGGCTGGCCCTGAGCTCACTATGGTGCCCAGGCAAGCCTTGAACTCAGCAATCCTCCTGTCTCTGCCTCCCAAGTGCTGGGATTGCAGACGTGAGCCACCAGGCCCGGCACTTGGGAACATGTTTTTTTGGGAGAAATAATCATCAGAATGTCAAAATTGATCAGGCCTTCCCCGTGCAGATGGACTCTGGACTCAGCTCGCCTTCACCTTTGCTAACAGCAAAGACTCTGTTCGTTCCACATGCTGTGATGCTTCAAGGCTGAACTACTCCATTGCCGGTGTGTGCCCTGCCCAGGGGGATCTTCATCTGCATAATGTTTCTAGGACTATTGGAGGTGTCTGCCCTGCCCACAAGGCTGTTACTTTGTTACTCAAGAGGTACTGAATAAAAGGTGTGGTGAGCAGGGGCCTGGGGTCTTTTGCTACCCAGAGTAGCATGGATCAGGCCCAAACTTAGCCTCTATGAACCTCGTTTCTGTCTACTTATTATTATTTTGCTGTGTGCCATCGACTCACAGGAGACTAGAATTTAATGAAAGGTTCTAGTTACGTTCTCTTCCCCTGGTTCCCACAAAAATAGAGTCATATGCCTATATATAGAAGAAGTGTGGAAGTCTTATGTTATAAAATCAAGAACAGTTGGAAGAGGTTGGGAACTGAATGGGAATAAGATACATTTTAAGGAATTAATAAATGTATTCCTGTTTTCACTTTTTTAAATTAAAATATATGTTTTCTATACCTAACCAAATATATTTCATTTTGTAAAATTATCATATAGGGCCGGAGGGTTAGCTCAGTGGTTCTGGCACCAGCCTTGCAAGCGCAAGGACCTGAGTTCGATCGATCCCCGGTAACCACATATAACACTGGGCGTGGAGACACGCCCACCAACAATCAACACCGCATACCACAATGCCGGACGTGGTGGCTCACGCCTGTCATCCCAGCACTCGGGAGGCAGGGACAGGAGGATTGCTGAGTTCGCGGCGGCTTGCCTGGGCACCATAGTGAGCTCAGGGACAGCCTGAACTACAAAGCAAGACCCTGTCTCCAAAAAGCAAAAAAAAAAAACAAAAAAAAATCATATAAACTGAAACTATTTTTATAAATCTATTGGTGTATGGAATAAACTGGTAAATTTTTTATGTTTTCAAATGCTTTTACCTATGTTTTTGTTTCTAAATTGAAAATCTTAGTCTACTTAAATTTACCAACAATTGATGGAATTAAGACACAGATTGCATGTATTTCAGCTATTTTCTTTGATACTAACAATTTGAAATATGACTGAATAACATCAGAGTCAAAATATTAGTACTGCTGGGTGTGGTGGCTCACGCCTGTAATCTCAAAACTCGGGAGGCAGAGGCAGGATTGCTAAATTCGAGGCTTGCCTGGACTACATAGTGAGCTCAAAGCCAGCCTGAACTACAAAGTGAGACCCTGTCTCAAAAACAAAACAAAACCAAAAATATTAGTACTGATACAATCTTACAATGTTACACTGCATACATTTTAGATTTGAATACATGTCATCCCTTACCATTATAAGTGTTTTCAGTATTGACTTTGTCTTTTTTCTGTGTGTGTTATGCACTTTTTATGGTCTAGATGTCTCTTTACCTGCTCCACTAATGGTTTGAAGGTTTGTTTTCTAAATGTTACAGTTAGATTTCTGGTTAATGTATACATAGTAAGCTATTTCTTTGTATTTCCTGATTGATAACACGATTGTGTATTTGTAACTGTGGGTGATTGATATTGCCTATTTTTCTCTAAATTTACAGTCAAAATCCATATTTTGATCTGCCTAAGTATTTTTAATTCTTTCAAAATTTGTATTGCTTTGTTGGGTGGCAGATCCATACAGTTTACAAAAAATATAAGCACTGATACTCTCTTCTTCTGACTAGAATTCAACTTTCACTTCAGGAATTTGTTCTACTGCCATCACTAGAATAACTAAAGCTTCACATGAGTCCATGGATCCCTCTTCTGTGTTCTTCCCATTCTAACATTTTAGAACATTCACATGTCTAGTGAACCCTTGCTTCTCAGGGATCTCTTGGTATCTCTGACTCACAGTTTTCCTCCGGTAGATTATACAAGTCATTCTAACGATTTTCAGATATGTATTTTCAAATTGCCAAGATGCCACATGTGATGCCAAATGCTGTGCATAACTTCCTGGCATGCCCCATTCGGTCTTTTCCAAACCATCACTGACTTACAAGGCTATGATAATCTTAGCAGGTTTTTGATCATTTCTCTGAATGGATTGCCTGCTTTTCTGTTTTCAGTGTGAAATCTGGTTTAAAATGAAATATTCCTTATATAATGGTGTACTTTTACTACAAGGAACAATCACATAATAAACTTTAGAAGAATAAAATAAATCCATGTTGTAGATGTTCACAAATATTCATGACACCAACTAAAGAAAATAAGTCAGACATATGCCAGGGACCTCATAGGACAGAAATTTTCCAATGAGACTACTGAAATCAATATTGTAAAGGCTACTGCAGTTAAATTTTTGAGAAAAGGAGGAAGATTGGAATGAACTGAAAATACAAGAAGGAAAATTGAGAATCTATAATCAAGGGGGAAGTTGGACTTTAGTACAAAGAGAATTACTGGATGAAAATCAACCAATGAGGGATTTTCTGACCAAGGCACCCTAGGATTCTTACTTCAAGGAGACCAGGATGAGTAGGTATCACCTAGGGGTGGAAAGGAGGAAGAAGTATCTAATCAGATTTGAGGGTGATTGGATATCAAGGGTGGGAAATTCTTGTATAATTACATCACCAAAATTTTCCTACAGATGACAGGGAAGGAAGGTCAAAAGGTGAGGCTTAATTTGAAAGATGATTTGGAGTATTTTGATTAACAGTTGCTCAAGCGAAAATTGTTTTCCATAAAGGACAACTTCAATCAGTTCTGTGCTATTCACTTGCTCTGTTGCACTGATATATAGGATATCTGTCTGGATCCAAACTGAACAATTTCCCTAAGTACATATAAAATATAAAATAACATGCTTCCTACACAGGGACTTTTTCTGCAATTAGTGATTCATGATGGGCACAATATTCAAAGACATAGAAAAATATTAAGGAAAAAGAAAGATCAATGTACAACCAAATTGTTTAATTCACCACACCTGAGTGTATATGGCTATTCTAAACCTCAATTAAGACTTATTTTCAAAATTATTTCATATACATGTTAATAAAATTACAAAATATGTTTCTTCAGTAGCTCCTTTCCCCACATGAAAATGTTCATCACACACATTTGCGAGACTGCGAATGTAATGAAGTTTACGGAAGAGGTTACATGGTGCTTTATGTCGTATTTCGTGTTAAGATAGGGAGATGGTCCAATGGGCTTCACTTAGTCACCTGAATTCATTCAAAGCACATCAGTCAAATAAACCAGAAATTAAAATACAAAAAGGATCCTATGTGACGCTGCTGGCTAGAATAAGAGGGTGTCTTAGCCCAAGGGATGTGCATGCCCTCCAGAAAGAACGACAAAGAAAGAAACGGAAACTTCAGTCTGAACACCACCATAAACTGATGGAGTAAAATTCCCTCCTTGATTGTGGAGGAGAATGTCACTTTTTCTTTGCAGAGGCAAAATGGCACACGATACCCACAACTTGAAGGAGGAAAGGTTCACTTCAGAAGGGTCTGTCCGAGGAGAGCTGCACAGGCGAGAAAACCAGGAAACAGAGGGTGAAGGGAGAAGCAGGGAGGGAGGGAGGTGTGTGCATCCAGATCTTGCTCCAGACTCCCTACCGCCACACACACACACACACACACACACACCTGTCTAACAGGTCAGACCTACGACCATGGCCAACCCTCTTCCAAAATCCTGGCCTGTGTGTCCATGAGGCACAGAATCCAAGGAGACTGGGGCAGACTTTCGAGCTATATGATGGTAACCTAATAACAGATGCTGTTTCAGGCCACTGAACTGGCAGTGTTGTAAATTTACACTACAGTAGAAAACCAGGTATGAATTACACTTTATATTCTGACAAAAATCTGAAATAATTCTATAGTAAATGTTATTGATATATTAAAACAAGACTAAATGTTATACCAATAGTTGAGCATATATATATATATATATATATATATATATATATATATATATATATACACATACACACACATATGCCTAAAGCTCAATTATACAAGGAATACCTTTGACTATATTATTTTATTATTTGGAACTTTTTTCAGATAGGTGTAATTTTTCATCCAGTGATTTATGCTTTCTTATACATGATTTCACTATTTGGGCAAACTGACATTTGTGATTTGCCTATGTGATGTTTTGTATTCAGTCCTCTGCTCTACCTACAATAAAACTTTCAGCTCTACACTGTGAAGGTCATGCTTGCTATGCTTAGAGTCACAGATTAGATTTTCTCAACAGTGACCTAAAAATGTCTGCTGACCACAGAAAGGACAATCACAGAACCAGAACTGCGACTCGATTTTGTGGCTTCAAAGTAAGATTCTGTTCCAAAACAATGTTTACAAAAATACATGTAAAGAAAACTAGATGAGTACCCAAAGACTACATAAAAAAAAAAAAAATTAAAGAGATTCCAAATCAATTCCAAAGTTACCGGTGGTATCTTGCTACTTGAGATAAACAAATTATTTTTGAACATTTTCAACTTTTGGTAATGTCTTTAAAAATGACTCATTAATAAGACTTTATAGTACAAAATTTTATACCCTATATGAAGAATTTGTGTACTTACTTTATCAAGGTACAATACTTTTTTTTTACTTGACTACAATCTTAATTAAATATTTTATCCTATATATTATATATGTTTTAATAATAGTCAATACATTTATTGCTGTATGTAAAATAGAGATATTTATATATTTGCTCAAAATATTAATTTGCTATATCACTGTGATATTGCCAATGTCATGTTGTCTATTAACTTTAGGAAAATATAACAGTTAATTTTATTGTAAAGAAGAAAAATGATTAAGGATTAGATAATACACTAGGACTAGTGTACTGAGAGAACTTAGGTATTTTATTTTTCTAAACTACTTTAAAAAGAGCTAGAATTATGATTTTCCTTCTCTGCATGACACTATACATTTACAATATCGATATATTTATAAACAGATATTGGATAGCTTAATATTTAATTTTAATAGAAACAGTATTTTTACCATAATAGCATGAGTTTAATTACAATTTAGACTAATAAAATTTATATTCACCTGTGAAACATTTTTTAAAATTCAAAATTGCCATTTCATTGACTGTGACTATGTAGACAGAATAGTTGTTTCTTTAACTGAAGATACATCTAGGAGGAGTTATATGTATTCAAATACTGTCTGAGAATTTAGAGTTTCATTTTCACCACTTTTGTTTTGTTTTGTTTTGTTTTTTTTGAGACAGGATCTTGCTTTGTAGCTCAGGCTGGCCCCGTACTCACTATGTAGCCCAGGCAAGCCTCGAACTCAGCAATCCTCCTGCCTCTGCCTCCCAAGTGCTGGGATTACAGGCAAGAGCCACCACACCTGGCTCACAACATATTCTTGAAATGGTAGAGAACGGAGTATGAGTGATAAGTGGATTTCTAAAGGACAGAATGCAGTAAATGTGTAGATGCACAGATTTTTAAAATATATTCACAAACCCAAGGCATCTATTTGAAGTTGAAACAAAGAACAAAATTCCTGGGTCAGGGATTTAGCTTTGTGGTGCCGCACGTGCTTTGGAAGCGCAAGGGCCTGAGTTCAATCCCTGGCACCACCTTAGTACTAGCCCGACTCCCGGAAGGGAGAGTCAGACACCGCTGCGGTGAGGGGCCTCCGTTCTGACTCTCGGCGGTGTTGAACTCACGCCTGGGCACCGACTGCGTCATGACTTCCTCGCGTAAGCATGTGCCATCGCCATGGCTGAGCGGAGGGACGGGGCTCTCACTCCCTCCTCCGTCACCGCCTCGCGCCTTCGG
>PVIC010056239.1:0-10991 GCA_004025085.1 Thryonomys swinderianus
GGGCCGGAGGGTTAGCTCAGTGGTTCCGGCACCTGCCTCGCAAGCGCAAGGACCTGAGTTCGATCCCCAGTTACCACATATAATGCTGGGCGTGGTGGCTCACGCCTGTAATCCCAGCACTCGGGAGGCAGAGACAGGAGGATTGCTGAGTTTGCGGCGGCTTGCCTGGGCACCATAGTGAGCTCAGGGCCAGCCTGAACTACAAAGCGAGACCCTGTCTCCAAAAAGCAAAAAAAACAAAACAAAACAAAACAAAACAAAAAAACCTTGCTGAGAACCTCAGGCAGAAAGATGCTGTCTCCCACCTGGAGCGCAAACGAGTCCGCAGGAGCCAGGCAGCGCGGGGTTCAGGGCGTGTGGTTACTAGACGTCTGCACCTGAGGGGCTGGTTCGCCCTGGTCGGGGGAGTGGGGATGGAATAAAAGGGCCGGAAACATGCTGCTGAGATGGCCTTACCGCTTTCACGCGTCCGCTGCCTGAACTGTCGCCCTCTGGAGCCTGCCCGGAGCCAGCCAGCTGGGGACTGATAGCGCTGCTAGCGCTGCTAAGCCGTCAGCCGGATAGACCTCTCGGCCTTTCACTCTGGCTGAGGGGTATTTTCTCTCAGCAAGGAGAGAATGTAACTAATCCATAAACTTTGCAGCAAAAGCAGTGAGGGCGGCCCACGTTTAACCCCTGGGTAACCCTCAACTACCAGAATAAGCACAAATACCTGAAGGAAAAGTCCGCGGAAGGCCCCCTTTTAACAGAGGAGCGAATGCTTGCTTTGTCCTTCGCACCAGCCATTGTGTGGGTCCTGGGAAGCTGGCTAAGGTTGGTGCAGCTTTGCTGGCATTAGCTGGTCTTCTTGAAATCTTGTGGTCTGGGGAACATTCTCGAGCTGGATGGGCTCAGTTAGTAGGTCTGCCGTGAGGCAACGATGACAGTGGTTCTGTCTTGTGCAGCTCCCCAGCCTACTTCAGTGTCGTTTTATGAATACATTACACAGGGTTGCATTTCTATTGCTCTGATACATTTTGCCTGAATTGTCTTCTGGTTTCATTCTTTGTTTTTTGTTAAGAATTTCTTTTCCTAACTGTATGGAGTGGATGAGAAATGCCAAAGGCACAGCCTAGGTCATGATAATGTCTTATTTATTTCCTGTTACTGAGAGTAAATTTGGATTTTGAGGACTCTGGTGTTCCTTTGCACCTCCCTTTACTCCAGTGTGCTGTCAGTGGTTATGCTTGGATTCAGCTCTAGGTCTAGGGCTCTTGTGGAGTTTAGACCACAGAGGACTGTGTCTTCTTCCTGATTTCAGGCTGTTTTTAGGAGGTGGTGGATATGTCACTGCTGATAATGTGATTCAAGCTTTGCGAAAACAGAGCAGTTGGAAGGAAAAAAAAAAACTAATTTTTTTTTTTTTTTTCGAGACAGCGTCTTGCTTTGTAGTTCAGGCTGACCCTCAGCTCACTATGTAGCTCAGGCAAGCCTGGAACTCAGCAGTCCTCGTGCCTCTGCCTCCCGCGTGCTGGGATGACAGACATGAGCCACCGTGCCCGGCACTGTGGTATGTGGTATTGATGGCTGGTGGGTGTGAGTCTCCATGCCTAGCATTGTATGTGGTTGCCGGGGATTGAACTCAGGACCTTGCCCTTCCGAGGCAGGCACTGGAACCACTGAGCTAAATCTCTGGCCCAAATCTAACTTTTTATATAGATAATACATAGGACATCAGCTGCATTTTAACAATAAACAAAAATAGTCTGTGGTGGTACACTCTTGTAATCCTGTCTGCTTAGGAGACTGAAGCAGAAAGATCACAAGTTCAAGGTCAGCCTGGGTAACTTAGTGATATCCTATTTCAAATAAATGAAACAAGAGAGGTCCATGTGCCTGAAATTCAGGTAGGGTGCCCTTGACCTTGATCCTCAGTGCTGGAAAAAAAAGTGTGGGATAAAAACTGCTCTTGCCCAGTCCTGCCTGTTCCAGTCTTCTCCCAGAGTGCCACTGTCAGGTTGCCCTGCGGAGCCTTGGCCTGGGCACGACACTCGATGCCAGTGCTCGGAACCCTGGCTGCGCGTTTGCCATTGTACATTTAGATGACGTGTACACAGTGATGTACCCGTCAGTGTTTTATGTCTCTCTCTCTCTCTCCTACTTGAAAATCTTGCCAAACTTTCCAGGCCAGTACATATTCTCATGTCTGATTTTTGGGTGGTCCTGCGTTACGCTGTTAAATGCTGAACGGCGCTCCGTAGCACGGTATAGTGCAGTCCCCTGGGGGCCGTCGAAGAGACTGCTGCTTTGGGGGCTTTCACAGCCACTGCAGTGCTCTCGCCCCTCTGGAGGCCTGATGTCCAGGGTGGAGACAGCGTGGCTCTGTCTGGGGGGCTGGCGCCCTGGGGTGCGAACACATCTCCTCTCTGAATCCCATGTGGCCTTCCCTGTGCCTGTACATTCTTGGTGCTTCTTTCTCTTGCAGAAAGTGGCCTTACTGGAGTAGGACCCTCCCTGTGACGTTCTTTAACCCTAATTATGCCCTGAAATGTATTAAAGAAATTCATTAAACATACAGATTTTATAGTGTGAATATTCTGTACTTTATTCATCTCTTTAATGTCTGGAATAAATTCCTGTACTACTTAAACACAGCAACTCCCTCCCCCTCCCCCCCCCAAGATTCCTTGCACCTTTGGGAGAGAACAGAGAGGAAAGGCAAAGGGGAGTAAAGACGGGAAGAAACAGAACAAGGGTTGATCTTTAAAAAGAGACACTCAGTTACTCATTCGCAGTAGCCCACAGAGTGTAGTTTCTCCCCCGCTAAGCGACAAAGTGGGAGAAACTGCATTTGAGGACGCAGAGTTCGAGGCCGCAGGCGAGGCCAGCAGTGTCCTCTGTGGGAAATGAGCACTGCCCGCGGGAACCCTGGTGTTGAGGCTCACATCGAGATGTCCGCCAAAGGCTCCTGCGCTCCCGGGTGAGGCCTCCGGGAGGCGTCCGGGTGGGGGCCGGTGACACCGTGCGGTCAGTGTGTGGCGGTGGATTGGCCCGCTGACGGCTTCACTTCTGGGTGTGATGGGGAGAGGTAGGTCGGTGTGCGCTCCAGGGGCCTGTGACCCTCCTCCTCCTCCTTGAACGGCCCTGCCTCCCGCCCGCTGTGCCCGAACTGTTTCTCCTCTGCCACGCCGCTTTCCCCCGGAGCCACGTGCCGGTGCGTTGAAGCCTCTACACACTCAGCTCTCCTCCTTTAATTTGTGGGCGTCAGGTACGTTGTCCCAGCAACAGCACAGTTACGAGGACCCCTGGGAAGACTTGGGAAGCTCCAGGCAGCAGGCAGACACCCTCCTGTTTCCAGCCATACCTAGACAGATTTTACTGGACTTGCCAGTGACCAAAATGTCCTCTTGTCTTCAAGGAATGTCATGTACATACTCAACTAGTGCCCTTTGCCAGGGGAAAAGCTGGACTTCGTCATTTGGATCAAGCGTAATGATGCAGGAAAGAAAAAGCTTTGTTTTCTCCTGATAATCTGCACAGGTCTTTGGCCCTAAGCAATGCTGGAGAGAAATACTTTGATATCTAATCCAAGTCAGTGGTTCTCATGCTCAGCCAATTTCGATGGCCAGGAAGCAGCAGCGATTTCTAGACCCAGCTTGGTTGTCCTTTGGGGGAGGAGGCGTCGTGTGCCCGTGGTACCTGCAGGGTCGGGGCCAGCGGGGCAACACACGGGACAGTTCAGCGTGTGCTGCACGGCTCACGTTCAGAAACTTACCTCTGTCAAACAGGAGATTTACTAAGGCTTCGCCATTGGGAAAACAATGTAAAGGAACACTGATACCTGTCAAAGATGTCATTGTAAATACGCTTGGATTTGTCCAAAGCTGTTGGTTTAAATGTTCCTTTGAAACAGTGGGTATCTCAGTAATCAACTTCCGTTGCGTTTTTGAGATGGCTAATGAAAGATGGTTACGTTTCTCAGTTACGGCACACAGGTGGGTGCAGACCGGCTTCTGACGTCCTTGGCCGTCCGTGGTGTGGTGCCTGTGCGTCTGGGTCCCTTCTCTCTGAGAGCGACCTTCGTTAGGTTTCAGCTCGCAACCACAGATTCACCTTGAGTGAGATCAGAATGTGCCTCCCCAGGTGTCAGGGGATTAAGTAGGTGCCTTTGGTAAGCACTTTGAAGATAACCAGTCCACTCAGCCCTCGCTGTTGTAATTAGGCACATGAGGCCCTTTCTAGCCATTAGGCGCAGCTTTGATCTCGGCTGTCTGTGCACACACCGGGCGGGCAGTGGCTGGGAGGAGGGAGGGGCTCATTGGCCTAGTGGCCAGCGGTGGAAAAATGCGAATCTCACTTGTGATGGCGATTTTCAGGTTCTCTTTTAATGGTGAATAAGGAAAACATCCCAAGGGAAATTAGAGTCCTTTAGTAGTGACCTCAAGTCATTAGTTCTGAGACACCAGTAAGTAAATTAGAAAAATGCTGCGTTCTCTCCTTTGTATGCATTCTGTCTGCCCCTCTGGCAAAGGGGAAGCATGCTTATGAGACACTGAGACTCTCTCAAGGAAACCACAATGTATATTTGAAAATCTCTTTTCCATGCGCACTCTGAATTCCTCTGGGGCTGGCTCCTCCTTTTGAACCATCACCTTGGCCATGGCCGTTATCATCTGGGATTTGCACAGCCCCTTGGCACTCTGCCAAGGAAAATGGAAACCACAGAGCCCCTGTGTGCGCGAGACATTGTTCCGGGGACTGTCTCATCCTCCAGGACCTGCCAAGATAAGTGTGCTCATCTCCGCTGTGTGAATGCTGACCGCAAGATCCCTGGGGTGGTTTTCCTGGGTGTGGTGTGGAAATCGAAGATCCTGGAGATGATACATTCTTTCCAGAACGGTCAGCCATCAGCACGTTTTCAGGGGGTACAGTTGCAAACACCTGTGATCCCAAATACTTAGCAGGCTGAGTTAGGAGGATCAAAAGTTCAAGGCCAGCCTGAGCAACCTAAGGAGACCCTGTGTCAAATGTAAAGGGCCTGGGGGTGTAGATGACTGGTATAGCATTTGCCCGCCATTAGCAAGGCCCTGGACCAGCCGAGAGACAGAAACAGAGAAGAAGGAAACTGTCTGTGCCACTGTAAGTGTGGCCTTTGTTCCCTAGGGCTTCAGCGTGAAAGGCAGCATTTCTCTTTTCAGACACGGGGTAAAGGGATCTGCTTGTGGGCACCAACACTGGCATTAGCTGCTGACCAGCCTTGGCATCTCCCACAGGCTCCTGCAGCCCTGCCCTCGGCTCCTGAGCTCAGCAGGCTGCCTGTCCCTGCCCACTGCCCACCTGGCTCCCGCTCCCCCCTTCTGAGCAGTTCGCCACAGCCCGCCCGGACTGTGCCCTCCTCATCTGAGCATCCGGCTGGCACTGCCCGCCGCTGTCACTCCCCCTGCCCTGTGGGCCTCGTACCCAGAGGCCCATCGCGGAGTCCGGGTGTTCCTGTGGTGGAGACCTGTAGCTCTCACGTTATACTGTATATCAGATAAGGAAGCTTTGAATCTCCCTAAACTGCACTGTAGAGGACTAGCTCAGAATCTCCGCGTCAGGAGGTTTTCAATCCCCGATTCTCTCCAGGTGATTCCAAAGTACAGTTAGGAGACGCGAGGCAGGACGCGCCGCCTGCACGCTCTCACGGCGGCGTGCTGAGGCCTGGTTTCCTCCGTGTGGGCCCCGTCCCTCCACCTGCCCCTCACCTGCAGAGCGTGTCGAGGACGCGAGCACGAGGGCCCAGCCTCCCCTGCGTCTCCGGCGGGACGCACCCTAACAAAGCGCTGTCCACCTGCAGCCGAGCGCGTCGGCGTGCCGCCTGCCGCCACAGTGCCACCGGGAGAGGGCAGCTTCCCGGCAGTCGCCTCTCCTCCTGTCCCTTGGCCTCAGGGCGCAGCCAGCGCGTGCTCCATGAAGCCAGCATCCCTTTCAGAGTCACGTCTGGCCGTCCCTGCCTCCCCTGCCCTCCCCTCCTCCCTCCCTTGCTGTGATCATGCCTGAAATCCGCCTCCTTTCTGTCGCCAAGCTTCACAGGAACTTGGTGAGAGACTCTTGTGTCTATACTTTACATTCGCTCCCTTGATGATCCACGTTTCATGATTTGCCGGAATAATTTCTAGAACACCGATCAGATCGTGGCCTTTTCTCTGTCAAGGCTTCCAGTGGCCCCTCGGTGTGGAAGTGCGATGCATGGATCCTTGTGGGTCAGTTCCGGCTGGTTTTCCGTGGTCTCCTCTGCCTAACAGCACAAGCCCTCATCTTGCCTACACCTCAGCTTCTGCCTGAAGAGAGGACAGCCTGAGAGTGCCAGCCTTTCCACCCATGAGGATGACAAATCAAAACCAGCCCGCTGAGGGTCCCCCTGCCACTTTCTAGCCTACGAGCAGCTCCTGTAGGTCTCTCTGAGACTGCCCAGCAGCCTGGTCTCCGCCCAGACCAGAGCGTGTCCGCACGGGCCCCTCGCTCTTGGGCTGCGGTCCCACCCGGCCGCTCTCCACTTCACGACCAGCCTCCTCCCGGTGCCCTGTAAAGTGGGCCGGTGTGTCGCAGAACCCACTGCGGCCGCTTCCTCTTCGCTGACCCCATTCTCTGGACTGTGCAGCAAGCAACTATTTCCAGGTAACCAGCTGAGCTCCCAGTGCCAGAACCCGGGGGCCTTCTCTGCCCGGTGCAGGCAGCTTTTCCCTGTAGATGGCAGGCTGGCCCGATTGTTAACCAAGCTCGGTAACGGCCAAGTACTGGCCCTGGGGTCTGCGCTGTTCTCTGAGCCTCCTTGCTGGAAGCAGCACAGCTGCCCGGTGGTAATTTGCTTTTTAACTCCCTGCACCGCTCCTCCTTTCTCACCCCTTTCCCGTCACAAAAACAGTAACCCCCTAGAAGGGAACTCTCCTTTGGATGATTGATTTGGGGTCTGATCCTGGGGTCCTTCAGACTAGGGCACTAGAGAGACCCTGCAGTCTTTTCTTGGAGTGTTACACCAGCCACACAAATGTGCCTGATGATTGGAAACAGAACTGAAAGGCCGCATGAAGGCGAGAGTCTGAATACAGTCTCGGTCCTGCTCTTGTAATATTTGTTCTCGCATTTCCTTCTCCCATTGAAACCTTTTCCTGGAACTAGGGAGAAACAGGAACAACTGGGCACCCGTTTCCCAGCACACTCCTTCCATGCCGTGCCTGAGGGTGGAGAAGCCAGCCTGCGGGGCCCGGGGGCACGGGGCGGGGTGGGGGGCAGCGCTCTCTCCTGCGGCCCCAGCCCCTCCGTGCAGCCCGGCAGCCGCGTGTCTGAGGCCCCGGTCTTCCGGGCAGCTCTGCGCTCCGAGCGCTGCCTTTCCCAGCCTGGCTCGCCCAGGCCGGTGCTGTTACTGAAAACTAAAGTTCTAATGAATCCAGTTTCCATGGAGCTTGCTACAAAACAACAGAAACCTCTTTCCTGCGCTTTCCTGGTGAGAGGTGTCCAGACCCTTCGGTGGTAGTCGGCGCCTCAGGTGGGGCTGCTGGGGAGGGTGGGGAATTTGAGGCCTTGTGGTCTTGTTTCCTGACAGGCTTTTACTTTATTTCTTGTTTTCCTTCTTTTGGTTTATCCACGCAGCTGTAGTGTTGTGGTGCTGGTTCACGTCTTAGAACATCTTGCCTGTTTGGGGCATAAACATAGCCTGTGGTCGCCTGTGAAATTCTGAGCTCTTCTCCTGAGTGCGGTATGAAATGAGCAGTGCCATCCAGCCGCTGTTCTAACAACTTGTTAGGTTGGAGCATGTTTTCCAAGAATCTGCATCCTTCCTTCCATATTTCAACCCGCCCCCTGCCATCGAGAGGCGCCCACCCTAGGAAGGCCTAGGAAGGCCTCCAGGCCGGGACGAACCTGGAGAGGCTGCAGAGGCCTCAGTCAGCGGCTTCTCTGTGCATCCCGAGTCTTTACCTCCTATTGTCACATCTTCCCGGGCTGAGTCTGTGGCTTGCTTTAGCCAAAAGAACTCTGAAAATCACCGCACGACGGTTCTGAGCAGAAGTCTCAAGAGCTTGCGCAGCTCCCCGGGTGCCTGCGGGCTGTTGTGGACTTCAGACATGGCGGGGAGCAGCCCGTGCGGGCGCTGGGCTGGTGGGAGATGGGCGTGGCACCGGGCTGTCGTGTTCGGGGTCGCCTGAGACCCATCAGCCCAGCACAAGCGCTGCCCAAGCCAGGCTGGCCACCAGCAGCAGACCGCAAGCCGCAGAGCCATCCAGGAGACGCGGAGCCAGATGCGTGGTTCTTGGGGCCTCCGAGGCCTGCCTGGCCGCTGTGGCCTGTGGGTATGCCGCCGGTGCCCGCGCCAGCCTTTCTTCAGCTTGTCAGTGAGTGAGTCTCTAATAGGCAGCTTGAAGGAAACGGTGTGGTTCTGGATGTATTACAGATTCTCACCAGACACGAGGCTACAGTCCAAATAATTAGGCCCTGGACTGTTTTGAAACTTGTGGGATTTGGAACTCTAAACAGTTTTTTTTTTTTTTTTTGAGACAGGGTCTCACTTTGTAGTTCAGGCTGGCTCTGAGCTCACTATGTAGCCCAGTCAAGCCTTGAACTCAGCAATCCTCCTGTCTCTGCCTCCCGAGTGCTGGGATACAGGCGTGAGCCACCACGCCCAGCACTGTGGTATGTGGTATTGATTGTTGGTGGGTGTGAGTCTCCACGCCCAACATGGTATGTGGTCACCGGGGATCGAACTCAGGATCTTGCGCTTGCAAGGCAGGTGCCAGAACCGCTGAGCTAACCCTCCGGCCCGACTCTAAACATTTTGACAAAAAAATCTGTCCCAGCATTTGCCATTTGTTGGTACTTGACACACAAGCTAGAATTGTCAGCCTCAGTTGGCCCGTGACTTGGAGGCTTTTCCAGCCACAAGACTCCTTCAGGCACCTGCGTCCCTCGCGCCTCGCAGAGCAGGTTAAAGTCACGCGGTCAGGTGACAGCACAGGCGGCGCCGTGCGCGGAAGTCACTGCAGGGCGGGTGAGGCAGAGCCGGTGTCCCCCGAGCACAGGCGAGCCCCGCCTGGGCACCCCCTGGGCTCTGCGGCTGCTGGCCAGGGCCACCCTTGCTGCTGGGCGCGGTCTACATCCGGCAGCCACACCCTGAGCGACTGGCAGGGCAGGAGGGGCGTTGGCCTGCGGAGGGGTCTCCTGCTCACCCTCACTCTCGGGTGCTCGAGACAGAGAAGAGCCCTTCGTGTGCTGATGACCGGAAGCAGTGTGCCGCGGGTTAGCGCGCCGGCAGGAGGAAACGGCTCCGGAGTGGAAGCCGGAAGCTGGAGCTGCCGGCCGGGCGCCCCGAGCGAGGCCACAGGGCTGCTTCCCGGAAGCACACGGCAGGGGCCCTCTGATCCGCGACCAGCAGCGCCTGTGCTCCGCAGCGGGAAGCCCCGCTTGTTCTGACCGTGAGCGCTACACTCAGACCCTGGAGGACGCCGGCCCTGCCGCCACAGCTCACGGTCTGTAGTCCTTCTCTCAGGAGTTCAGCTTGGTTTTTGGGAAGATAATACACGATAGAGAAAAATATCTGAAGACATTGATTTGAGGTAAGTGCCCCTGGTTACCATCTAACAACCGGAGAGACAGCCCTGGAGCTCAGCCAAGGGTGGTGGCCCAGATACTTTCACAGTTTGCCCTCTGCGCTCTCCCACTTCGGTGTGGAAACACCGAGAGCAAAGACGTGTGAGCGAGTGACGGGGGTCGAATTTTTATTTCAGTCCTGGACAAAATACTCAGCGTCACAGCTTAAAGGAGGCGGTTTCCTGGGCGCCAGTCCCGGAAGGGGCAGCCTGTGCTTTCCCGGCTCCAGCCTCGGAAGCCGCGGCGGTGCCCTGGCAGGGCCGGGCGCTGCTCACGCCCGGGACGGGGCAGCGGGGGAGATGCCCGCCCAGGTCACAGCTCCGCTGCCGCCGCCGCCGCCGCCACCCAGGGCCCTCCTCCTCCCGGTGTGCTCGCCGTGCGGACGGCGCCCTGCGATCCGTCACCACCCGGAAGGGCAGGCCGAGAGGCTCAGGAGTGTGGGGAGTCCCCGTCTGTGCTGCGGCGACCCTGTGACTCGGACGTGGGTACCCGGATGCTGCACCTGCCGGCGTGGGTTGCTTCCCTTTGTCTTGCGCCTCGGAACGAGCCCCGCTGTGCCCCGGGTGGAGGGAGGCCCGCCAGGGTGCCGCGTCCCCATCGGCCCGGCCCGGGGTGCAGGGGCTTCCTCGGCCACGCCTCCCGGCCCGGCTGTGGGCGCCACCCGTTGGCTCCGCAGCCCAGGCTTGGCGTCTCCGCGGCCTCCGTCCTCAGCCTGCGAGTCCCGCCAAGCCTCGCACTGAGCCCCGAGCCCCATCTGACACTGTCTCCGTGACGCTCCTGGCCTCGCTGGCCGGCCAGCCCCCGGAAGAGCTCCTGTCCCTTCCCTGTGACCCCTCCTGGCCAGATGTCCCTCGGCAGCCGGAGTGCCCTCTCCAAATGGTGGCGGGCGCGGTCTCTCTCCCATCCCTTCCGTGGCCTGTCTCGCCTCTCTGATCCCAGGTCTCTGACCGCCGTTCCCAGGGCCCCACTCGGCCAGCAGCTCGCCAGCTCTGCGTCCGCCTCTGCTGGGTTCCCCTGCCTCCGTGCCTCAGGACCGCGCGGCCCTCCTGTCCGCCCGGCAGTGCCGGACGCTGCACAGCCCCACCCTTGGGCAGCTCCAGCCTCTGCCAGCCGGGTTCGCTCTGGCCCCCAGGGACGCTCAGCCATGTCCAGAGACCAGGTGTTCACCGAAGTGGGGCCGGTCGGTCCTTGCAGCTGCTAGAGGAGCCCGGTTCCGGACGCCAGGCTGGAACTACACGGGGCGCCGCCCAGGCCAGCTGCGCACAGCGAGCGTCTGCTGGCCGGGTCAGCGGGCGGAGGTGTGCAGCCCTGCGCTCCGAGTCAGCTGCCTGGGGTCTTCTCTCTGGACGGAGTCCCTTCAGAAGCCCTCCCTGCCTCCGGAATGGCCGTTC
>PVIC010056240.1:0-10983 GCA_004025085.1 Thryonomys swinderianus
GAGATGAAAAAAAATTTCTAGAGATGGACTGTGGCGGTGACATAACAAAATATACTTTACCATTGAACTCTACGCCTAAAAATAGTTAAAATGATAAATGTTAAGTCTATTTTACCAACATGTTCAAGACTATAAGCTTCTCTTCTTAGCTAATTATAAGAACAAGAAACACATCTTAAATTTTGCACTTTGGAGAGGGTAAAATTTTTTGCAAGAGGAAGGAAGGTTTTTCATTTTTTGCCGCTGTTGTTGCTGGTGGTGGTGTTTGTTATTTTTTGGTTTTTTGTTTGTTTGCCTCATTGGTTTTTTTGAGACAGAGTCTCACTATGTAAGTCAGACTGGCCTCGAATTTACTATGTAGCACAGGCTGGCCTCAAACTTGCAGCAATCCTCCTGCCTCAGCCTCTCAACTGCTGGGATTACAGGCCACACTCAGCTCATTTTTTGTTTAGAATGTTTCCAGTCTCCTCTCTTTTTATAAACCCCCTGAAGATGGTGTGGAGGCTGAGAACCACACTTTGTTAACAGAAGCTAATTTATTTTATCTCAGTTCAGGCCAAACTTAGATTCAACCATGTGGAGACTCAACCACACACCAGGTGTGATCAGTCTTACTTAAAAAGAAAAGGATGTGGCTGTGCATTCTTAGAAGCACTTCTATAAGGTTAGGGGAGAAAAGAAGTTTGCGGTTAGCAAGTTCAAGTGGTTCACTAGAGGTAAACAATCCTCAATACTAGCATCAAACAGTTGTTTAATCATTCACAAGCACCAAATCCATTCACAAGGCCAAAGAGACTATATTAAGGTTGGAAGTACTTCCCTAGAAGAAGCTATAGTCTTAAAAGAATGTGACCAGGGGGTTACCCACTTTCCGGGTCCCACCTTCTGTCTCTCTTAAGGCAGAAGCTTTCTCTCTCTCAATAAAATTTTCCTACTCAAAAAAAAAAAAAAAAGAATGTGACCATTCCAGATTTCCTTTAATTAGTAGCACTTGATAGAGCCATTCCATCAGATAAAGAGGAGCCCCCCTGCCTTTTAAAAGAGAAAAGTTACCTGAGTCCCTAAAGCTAATGTTGTTGTTTATGGAGTCTTAGAAATACTGCACTGTACAGAGGAATGATCTTGGCCAATTTTGTTTGTTTGTTTGTTTATTGAGACAGGGTCTCACTCTGGAGTTCAGGCTGACCCTGAGCTCACCAAGTAGCCCAGGCAAGCCTCGAACTCAGCAATCCTCCTATCTCTGCCTCCCGAGTGCTGGGATTACAGGTGTGAGTCACCACGCCCGGCAGCCAATTTATTTTTTTAAATGAGTAAATCTTCATGCCTGACTCAGTGAATGACTCCAGTGAGTGGTATCCGTCATCATTATCAATTATGCATGTTGACTACTTTAAAACTCAAAGGAATTTAACTTTTATGTCGTGATAATGCTTTGTGTTTCAAACACATACAGGTAATTTTCATAGCTGAAATTAATTCTTAAAATTCACTTACTATTTGCGGAAAAAAGGCATGTACAAAAATATCTATAATTTTAAATTGCAAAAATATTTTAATAATAAAACTTTAAATTCTAAGTGTATGATGACAGAAATGCAGCAAAAATTCCACATTGTACCACTATGACACTGTGACAAAAACATTCCTTTTCCCTACATTTCATTTAAAATATCAATAACAATTTGCATTTCCAGAACATACAAATTGCAAGTTTTGAAAAAATAGTTTGGAATAATTATCTGGTCTTTGGTAGAAGGATATTTATTTAATAATAAAGGAAATTACAAATAAGATTCCATTTTTGGTTCTTTTTTCTTTTGCTAGGATCTTTTTTTTGTATTTACAATATCACAAAACATATTAATTGAAGAACATTGGGAAATTTATTGAAGAACATTGGGAAACACATTTGCAATCAATATACTGAAGAGTAGACACCATTACTGCTGAAAGGTGCAGTAAGGTTTAACCAGAGTCCAAGAAACCCATGCAGATGTTTTTATGAATAAATTATTAACTCCAAGAGAAATAAAACTTACATCAAAGGTCAGTGCCCCTGTGAATCACGATATGGCAGCCTAACTGCATGAGGAAATGCTAGCAGAACAGCCGAGCGCACTTCCGCAGCCGTCTGAGTGGGCCACGGGGTGTGTCCTCCGAAGGGTTCTTGGTCCCTTTCTCTCTTCTCTCTCCTTGTTCTCTTGTCTGTTTCCCAGAAGCCCATGAGCTGAGCAGCTTCCTCCTCCCCCAGCTCCCACCACGGCGCAGCCACGGAGCCAGCCAACCACTAACTGAACCCTCCGGAACTAACGAATAGCCAAAGAAACCTCCTTCCTTTAAGTTGAGGGTGTCAGGTACTGATCTCAGCTACAGGAAACCTGGATAATCCAGTTAGGCTGCGTGATAAAAAATCAGCACATTGGGCAGGAGGGTTAGCTCAGTGTTTCCGGCGCCTGCCTCGCAAGTGCAAGGTCCTGAGTTCGATCCCCGGTGACCACATATAATGCTGGGTGTGGAGACTCACGCCCACCAACAATCAACACCGCATACCACAATGCCGGAAGTGGTGGCTCACGCCTGTAATCCCAGCACTCGGGAGGCAGAGACAGGAGGATTGCTGAGTTCGCGGCGGCTTGCCTGGGTGCCACAGTGAGCTCAGGGCCAGCCTGAACTACCAAAGCGAGACCCTGTTTCAAAGAGCAAAAAAAAAAATCAGCACATTCACAGGTCAGAGTAGGTGGATATTGACCACGTTGAGTGATTCAACCCAGAGGACCTTACTTGATCTACAAATGACCAGCAGTGAAAAATTTAATGAAAACATCAACTCATTCACTTAAACAAAAATTGTGCTATAACTGTACGAGGAATAAAATTGAGTAGAAAAGGATGAAAATCATCCACAATTGTGATAAGAAGTCTGAACAGTACACAATGTCCAAAACATATGACTCAGGAAATAGCAGAAAAGTAATCCAGGACCTCAACTTGACATCGTATGCCTTTTTAATTATTGTATTGCTATGTCTGTAATAGTAGCATATATTTGTATGATAAAAATAATTTTAAAAATAAACATATCCAAAAAGCTAGGCATGGGGGTGCATATCCGTAATCCCAGGACTCTTTGGAGGCTGAAGCAGGAAGATTGCAAGTTTGAGTTCAGTTTGGCCAATCTAATGATTTAACAAGACTCTGTCTCAAAATAAAAAAGTCCTGGATGCTGAGGATTTAGCTCAATGGGTACCGCACCTATGTTGGAAGCACAAGGGCCAGAGTTCAGTCCCCAGTCCCACAAAAAAACAACCCCACAACAAAAACAAAAACTCAATAAATAAAATTTCTAAAAAAAAAGTCCTGGGTTTGTAACTCAGTGGGAAGACTGTGGATAACACACATATACACACACATACATACACAGAGACAGAGAATCTACTTTAACATTAAACATTACCTATACCTTGTATTGCTAAATAATATATATATGGAATTCCATGTCAATTAAAAATATGAATGGCAAAAAGAGTAACTAATTAAATTATTACACATGTGCTAGAGTATTGGTCACTCATTATCAGACTTTCAAAGTTTTTTAATGATATAGAAAAAGTCCATATTATATTTTTAAATAAAAAAATGTATGACAAACAAATTGTCCTGATTAAGTGTAAAAAAATTTCACATTGGGGCCAGAGATTTAGCTCAAACGGTACCTTGCCTCCCAGTACAAGGTCCTGAGTTCAATCCTGGTAACCACAAACAACAATACCAGGCATGGTGATTTACGCCCACCACGAACCAGTACCACACACCACAATGCCAGGAGTGGTGGCTCACGCCTGTCATCCCAGCACTCAGGAGGCAGAGGCAGGAGGACTGCTGAGTTCGAGGCTTGCCTGGATTACATAGTGAGCTCAGGGCCAGCCTGAACTACAAAGAGAGACCCTGTCTCATAAAACAACTTATAAATGTGGGACAAAAACTTGGATAATTAGGACAAAGAATTAGAGATAATATTCTGTGAATTATCAACTCAGGCAAAAAAGAAAATGAACTCTCTAGAAAGTGGATGACAGGACAGGTACCAGAGAACGTATGTAATTAAACAAACATCTAGAAACTGATAATCAGTGCAAATTAATACATGATGAATTTTAGGGCTGAGGATTTAGCTCAGCTGGCATCTGCCTGGCAAGCGCGAGGTCCCAAATTTGATCTGCAGTAACCACATACCACAATGCCAGGTATGATGACTCATACCTATAATCCCAGTACTTGGGAGGTAGAGGCAGAGTTGCTATGAGTTCGAGGCTTGCCTGGGCTACATAGGTAGCTCAGGGCCAGCCAGAACTACAAAGTGAAACCCTGTCTCAAAAAAAAAAAAAAAGATGAATTTCAAAGCCATCACCTTGTAGTACTTTCACTCGACAGCAAACCTACCAAAGTATGTGTGGCATGTAAAATGTCAGGTTTGTAAATATTTAAAATTAAAAAGCATTGTCCATGCTGCATTTACCTGTGTACACAGTGGCTCACAGAGGCTGGGAATGGAGAGCAGGACACACATGTTGTTATCTATAAATTCTAGCCCAATTCTCTGGCCCAGGGCCTGCTGCATTATTAAATGATTAAAAGGAAGTTTATTTCGGGCAGGAGATTTAGTTCAGTGGTTCTGGCGCCTGCCTGGCAAGCGCAAGGTCCCTGGTTTGATCCCCAGTAACCACATACAACAATACCAGGTATAGTGACTCACAGCCACCAGCAATCAGTACCACATACCACAAATGCAGGCTTGGTGGCTCAAACCTGTAATCCCAGCACTCAGGAGGCAGAGGCAGGAGGACTGCTGAATTCGAGGCTTGCCTGGGCTGCACAGTGAGCTCAGGGCCAGCCCGAACTACAAAGCAACACCTGGTCTCAAAAACAAAAAAAAGAAAAAGAAAAAGAAATGGAAGAAAGAAGGAAAGGTTATTTTGAAATCAATAGACCTAACCCTACACTTCAGAAAAAAAAAACTAAGTGAAGGGAGAATGCAAGTGGAAAGTACATTCTGTACAAAAGTGTAGATTTTTATCGCTTCTCTTAGTCATGTGTTCTTGAAATGGTACAGTTGAGCAGGGACTTGGAAGTCAGAGATTCAAGTGCATTTCAAGTCCTGCCTCCGAGTTTGCTCTCTAAGAGAGCTGAGACAGATCCTGGCAGCTTCTCTGTCTCTCTTGCCTCAGCTGTCAAATTTAATTAGGTAGTCAGGCTAGCATCATAAATATAGTGTAAAATAAAGTAATTTAAGGACACTTCTAAGAGGCTGGCTATTTGGCACAGTGCTCAAGTACTTGCCTAGAATGTTTACTGCCTTAGGTTCAACCCCAGCACCGCAAAACAAAGCTAAAACAGTTCTTACAAGGAAACAGGAAAAAAAAAATCCAAACAGATTCATACCAACTACAGGAAGAAATTAAACTTACATAACCACTGAAATGGAATGAGAATGTTTTAAAACATTTTTGCTGGAAGTTAAACTATTTTCAAACATTCTGGGGCTGGAGATTTAGCTCAGTGGTTCCAGTGACTGCCTCACAAGTGCAAGGTCCTCAGTTCGATCCCCCGTACCACATGCCACAGTGTCGGGTGTGGTGCCTCATGTCTGTAATCCCAGCACTCCGGAGGCAGAGACAGGAGGATTGCTGTGTCTTTTAGGCTTCCTGGGCTACACAGTGAGCTCAGGGCCAGCCTGAACTACAAAGCGAGACCCTGACTCAAAAAAAAAAAACAAAAAAAACGGGGGTGGGGGGGTAGGGATATGGGTAAAAATGACAATTAACTCATGTCATATACTGGTACAAATTCCCCAGTGTTGAGTGTGATTGTGAGCTGTATATAAAAGGTACCAATAAAGAATTCGATTTAAGGGGCCGGAGGGTTAGCTCAGTGGTTCCAGCGCCTGCCTCGCAAGCGCGAGGTCCTGAGTTCGATCCCCAGTAACCTCATAGAATGCTGGGCGTGGAGACACGCCCACCAACAATCAACACCGCATACCACAATGCCGGGCGTGGTGGCTCACGCCTGTCATCCCAGCACTTGGGAGGCAGAGACAGGAGGATTGCTGAGTTCATGGCGGCTTGCCTGGGCACCATAGTGAGCTCAGGGCCAGCCTGAATTACAAAGCGAGACCCTGTCTCAAAAAGAAAAAAAAAAAAAAAAAGAATTCGATTTAAAAAATTCTGTAACCAAATACAACAAACTAATAGTCAAAGAAATATAAACAGAATATGAAAAGAACCAATGCATATATAAAATCAATATGGCCAAATGGTATTCAAGACAGAGATTGCCAAATTATATGTAAGAAAGTTACACCAGCTGGGCATGGTGGCTCATGCCTGTCATCCCAGCACTCGGGAGGCAGAGGCAGGAGGATTGCTGAGTTCGAGGCTTGCCCGGGCTACATAGTGAGCTTAGGGCCAGCCTGAACTACAAAGCGAGACCCTGTCTCAAGAAAAAAAAAAGAAATACAAATTAAAACATTATTAGGATATGAAATGTGTTAGCTGCTTTAACAACCCAATTAATAGCTTCACTGTAACAATCCTCCTGCCTCAGCCTCCAGGTGTTGGTATTTCAGGTGTACACCACCACACTGGGCACAAAAACAGTTTTAAAAAATTAGCTAGGCATAGTGGCACACACCTGTACTTCCTGTGCTACATTGTGCTACATAGTGAGTTCAAAACCAGCCTAAACAATATAGAGGGACTGTCTCCAAAAAACGAAACAAACAATGTCATGCATTTCTGTCCCCAAATTTGAACCCCTGCCATCAGCATGTGGCCTGCCGTAGGGTGGGAAACAGAGGTTAGAGGCAGGGGGTGCAGTGCTGGGAGTTCTCCCTAGGCCAACCAAACTACGCCGCGACCACAGAGATGGAGTTCTTGCTCCTCTCCTGATCTCTTCAATGTGTCATCTTACGTTGGCTACTTTGCACTTGGCCTCAATTGTGTATGCCAATTAAGAAATAAAGCAAGCTGGGCCTGGTAGCCCACACCTGTAATCCCCACATCTGCGAGGATGAGGCAGGAGGATTTGCAAATTTGGGTCCAGCCTGGGCAACTTGGCAAGACAGATTTTATCTCAAAAAAAAAAAAAAAAAAGGCCTGGGGAGGTAGTTCAGCGAGAGGGCCCTCGGCACAATCACCAGTATGAGAAGTATGGGACAGACAGACTGACAGACAGGGGTGGGGGAGGAGAGAGACTGATTCACTCTCGTTGTGACTCATCCGAGGAGTCACAGAGCATGTCTTTACCGTACTGTCCGTGCCCAGAGTCATCGCGATGGAACTAAGAAGTTACGGGGCAAAGAACATGCACACAGGGGAATGTTCACTGAACTACTCATGCAACTAATCTATCTTATAATCTTAATATTTTTACTGTGATATAAAATTGACCGCTTTAGACATTTTAAAGTGTATAGTTCACTAGTATTTAGTTTATTGTGAAACTCATCTCCAGAACTTGTCTTGTAAATCTGAAACCATATTCCCATTAAATCACTCCCCCTTTTCCTTCTTCTTTTCCTTTTTCCTTTCCTTCTTCACTGTTCTTATTTGTTTCTATGAATTTGACCCCTGTAGATATTTCACACAGTAGAATCATACAGCTTTTGTCTCTTTGAGGGTGCCTTATTCCACTTATCATATGGCCCTCACAGTACATGGAATAGGATTTCCTTCTTTTTAAGGCTGAATAATATTCTATGGTAGGTATCTACTGTATTTTACTCATTCATCTGCCAGGTACTTTGCTTACCTGTGTTCAGTAAATCCAACCTCCCCCAACCAGAAGTAGGCTAACCTTGTCAGTGGGTTAATCCAGTACCTCACCCATGATCCACTCACTCCCAAAAGCTCCATCTAAAAGCACATGAGGCCTTGGGGGCAGCTATGTACAAACTATTAACAACTGCTGAATGTGGGTGTGACAATCTCTGTGTGACCTTGCTTTTAGTTCTTTAGATATATGTCCTACAATGAGATCATAGTTGGGTTGCTAGATTAATCATGTAGTATCTCTATTGTTTTCTTTCTTTTTCTGAGACAGGGTCTTGCTTATAATTCAGGCTGGCCCTGAGTTCACTATGTAGCCCAGGCAAACCTGGAACTCAGCAGTCCTCCTGCCTCTGCCTCCCAAATGCTGGGGTTACAGGTGTGAGCCACCACGCCCAACCACTATCTCTATTTTTAATTTTTCAGGCACATCCATACTGTTTTCCCCACAACCATTGCACCATTTTACAACCCACCAAGGCAGAGCAGTTCCAATTTTTTCATGTCCTTACCTACACTTGTTATTTTCTGCTTCTTTGACAATAGTCATCCTAATGAGTATGGCAGTCCATGCCTGTAATCCCAGCACTTGAGAGGCTGAGGGAGGAGATTCTCAAATTCAAGATCAGCCTGAGCTATATAGTGAGATTCTGTCAGAAAGAAGAACGGGGGGAAAAAAAAGATTTGTTCTCAGTCCAAATCACAACAGAAACAAAGAAGCATATATATCCAGTCTTTAACAAACTCTAAACCACTTCATCTTCGACAAAGGAGCCAAATAGCCTCAAAGGAGGAAAGATAACCTCTTGGTGCTGGAAAAACTGGGTTTCAACTTGCCAAAGATGAAATATTAAATATGGAATGTATGTGTGAGTATGGAGAAAGAAAGTGGGTATTATGGTCTAAATTGTATATTTCTTACTAAACTATATTTTACCCACTGAAGAGGTGATTGAATTCATGAAACATTTCTAAAAGCTATCTTGGATAAATATCTTCATGTTCATATTTTCTATAAGTTAGACATTTTTTTGTGTGCCAATAAGTCACATAGAGTCCCAGCATGTGCATACTCTCAATTTCTGATTGTTGAATACTTTATCATTGAGTATTAGTTCTCTTCATTGAAATGCTATGATATTGGACCATATAAGTACTTGGTTATAAGAAGTTGTTATAACATTCGTCTTGGGTGATGTTTATGATCTACAGCCAGAGTCAACGCACTTTAGCTCAGGTCAAATCTACCCCAAACCTCTTTCTATCTATGTAAGTTTAGTGGGACATAACCCTTTTTATTCATTTCTAGGTTTCAACAGCAATGGAGTTGAGATTTGGAGACCGCATGGCCCTCAAAGCATAAAACATTTACTCTCTGGCCCTTTACAAACATACCTACCCTATAGAACAAAAAGAAATAACCACATAGGTTAAGGGATCATCACAAGAATGTCTCAATACCAGCAAACTCAAAGGACACCACCCAAAGGCAACAACACTGAGACAGGAGTCAGTAAAATGGGAATTAGGACAATGCTACACAATAATCCTAACAATGATCCCAAACAAACCAAACACTGGTCCCAAACAAACAGAGTCAGCTAAGTTGCCACCTTCCAGAGATCTTACAAAAACACCTTCCAGGTAGTCAGACTGGTGCGCACCAGTAATCCCTGCATTGACCAGGATCACGCTGACTTTGAGGGAAGCCGGGGCTACTTAGTAATGCAAGTCCGACTACATGGAGAGACCCTGTCTAAAAAAGAAAAAGCTGGCAGGTGTCCTGCAGCTGTCTGGGGACTTCCTAGGGTACCATCAGACAGGTCACTGCCTCAAGCAAGTATGGACCTACACGGGCACCGTGTGGACCCTAAAAAGCATGTGACCTCCTATAGGGCAGAGATTACGTTGCTCATACAACAGCCTGTGCTCCCTTCCAAAGCTCTTTAGAACTTCTGGGCAAAGAGCTTTCAGGGTACTCTACTCAGGAGCCCCTCCTGGCTAGTGGGAGGTCTACCTTCTTGCCTTATATCTTTTTTTTTTTTTTTTGAGACAGGGTCTCACTTTATAGTTCAGGCTGACTCTGAGCTCACTGTGTAGCCAGGCAAGCCTCGAACTCAGCAATCCTCCCGCCTCTGCCTCCCGATTGTTGGGATTATAGGCATGAGCCACCACGCTCGGCTTTCTTTATCTCTTCTAAACAAATTTGCTTGCATCCTATCTCTTCCATCATCATGTTTTGTCACCACGGGTCATGACAGTGGCACTCCAGTGACGTATGTGGGGGGTCGCCTGGGATCCCAAAGGAGGGAGGTAAAGTCTACACTGTTTTACACTCTTTCCTTTCACTCTGCTCAGTCTCAACTCAGGTTTCCCTTCCGGTTTGATCTTCCCACTGTCAAGAGAGTGTCTCTGCCCTTGGTGCTCTTGGCTTTCCACAGACGACGGCTCTGGAACATAACGCTCCTTTAACTCACTGCGGGTGTCAGGAGGAGTGAACCGACTTTCTTTTGCACGGCTCCCGTCGCAGCACGCCAAGCCAGGAGGGGAGAAAGGCTCTGCAGTTGTTCTCTCAACTTAATTGTCTGATTATGCTTTTGAAGACACGGGTCAGACAATTAAAATCCGGAGAATATCCATCAATTTAAAGATTTCTAAGAAGGGAAGACTTAGTCGTGGAATGGAACATTACAGGTTCTGCTGGCTCAAGAAAACTTCCACACGTCTGCTAGGTTTATATTTGTGCAAAAAAAAAGAAAAAGAAAGAAAGAAAGAATAAAATGTGTCTGCTGCATAATCTTTCCCTCACCCTGAATATTCTGCCTTGATTGCTCCTGACTTCTACCGATCCTGCCCATAATTCTTTGTCTTCTCTTCTGAGTCACATTCTTCCTGCTCCCATTTACCAAGTTATATCTTCACTGACTGGTACGTTTACTTTGGATCCCAATTTGAATCAGAGTTTTTGTCTCACTGGCATGCTTAAAACATCTCTTGTGCATTAGTATAGTTCTCATACCACAATTACAGGTTAACTTTCTCTTCTGCTACTTTGTGCTCCAAGCTACAAGAACGCTGCTCACGGCCAGCCAGTCAGCCGGCCCTCCTAACTGGAGGGGGCACATCTTAAACTCACTCTGGGGCTAAAGGAAAAAAAAAA
>PVIC010056242.1:0-10999 GCA_004025085.1 Thryonomys swinderianus
TTGAGATAAGTCTTGATAAATTACTAAATTCTAAGTTGCCCCAGCTGGGTTGGAACTCTCCACCCTTCTGCCTCAGCCTTCCAGAGTGCTGGGAATCCTAGCATGTGCTACCAAACACAATTTAAGGCACTTTCAGTTATCATGCTGCATACAGTAATATTATTAGTTATTATGAAACTATAGTGTATATTACAGGATATGGCAAATTAGTAATTATGTTTGTAATGAATAAACAAGATAAGAGTATGAGAAAAAGATATAAAAGCAAAGATATAACAATTCCAATTATCAACTTGAAGAAAAAGAGGGCAACAAAATTTTTTTTTTTTTAAATAAGGAAAGGAAGGAGGGTTGAAAGAAGGGGAAGGAATTAGGCAAAAAACAAGCATCAAGATATATGATGTACAGGCGTTAATTCCCTATGGTGAATGTGATCATCATGTGTGTCAAAAGTGTACCAATAAAATTAATCCAAAAAATAAACCTGAAAGCATAATTATGAGCTCATGATGTATTTTCTCTTAAAAAATTTTTTTTTCTAGCCCTGATTATCCAAAATTCCTAGAAACAAGTACTAACTAAGCTACAGTGAACTCCCACAGCACTCAAACTGTGGTTTCTAACACTATTTCCCATAAAAATGAACTTAGATTTTTGTAAAGTCTACTAATTCAAAGCCTGGGGAGAAACCATTCAAGCAGGTCTTTGTGTTCAGTTTGTCCCTTCATACTGCTGTAAAATGATTGCCAAGGCTTAGTAGTTTATAAGAATCAGAACTTTGTTCTCACAATTATGGAGCCAGCAAGGCTATGACCAAGGTGCTACAGGTTCAGTGTAGTGTAAAGGCCCTGTCTTGGTTTCCAAGATGACACCAGGGACTGACCCGCTAGATGTGTGTCTTCACACAGCGGTTTACATGAAGGCAAAGAGGGTCTGGGTCCTATGTTTCCTTTTCAAGGGACTAATCTACCCCACTCCTCCCATGAGTTAATCAATTCCCTAAAGCCTCCATCTTCCAGCAGCACCACAAAGGGATTAAGCTTCAACACATGGATTTTAGAAGGGATGCACCGAAAACCTGTCTTGGAACATCACTGGTGACTTCTTCCTTAAAATACCTGATAATAAGGGCTCAGACTAGGGGAGAGGAGAAAAGGGGAAGGAGGGAGAAAAGGTAGTACAGGTAACAATGAACTCATATCAAAAGGCAGCAGGTGAATGCAAAATCCAGAATGCTGGAAATTCTACCAGGCAGACAGACACAGTTTCTTCATCAGTCAGTAGCAAAGAGGGACAAGAGCCAGTGTGCTGTGGATGCTGTGGTGCACCCCAAGATACTTCGTGCCTTCTGTGTGTTAATAATGCTTAGCCTGACTCCCAGCAGTCAGTACCCAACTGTGCCTGAGCTTTCTCCTCTGAGCCTCGGAAAGCTGCTTTTGCTAATTTAAAAAGGCCAGAATACCAAGCAACAAATGACCTCAGAAGCAGCCTTAACCAATAATTAAATAACATGTATGATCGGGTATCCAATTTCCTTCAACTATTTGGGATAATTCACAGGTACATTCATCTGTTTATACATTTTACAATAATTTTCTTGAAGAAGCTTCAGTTGCCCCCTGGTAAATTACTTAGCTGTTCTCACTGCATTTGTTTTTTCTTCCCTATCCTCCTTCCTGTCTTCCTGATGATGTCTCTTGTACTTCTCAAGTAAGTGACATGAATTTGAATCTTGTCCTTTAGTGCATTTCATGAGGAACTCAAACTAAAACAAAGAGGAAACTACAAATTAAAAGAAACTTCTCAACCACTTGCAAAGAGTGGAGCTGGGTCAAATAAACTACTACACAACTTATAAGACAATCAGAGAAATTTGAACACTGATTATTTTTTGCCCTTTAGCAATTACTTTCATTTGGAGAATGGCACAATGATGTTACATTTATGTTTAAAATCAAGTGTAAATAGGGCCGGAGGGTTAGCTCAGTGGTTCCGGCACCTGCCTCGCAAGCGCAAGGTCCTGGGTTCGATCCCCAGTAACCACATACAATGCTGGGCGTGGAGACACGCCCACCAGCAATCAATACCGCATACCACAGTGCCGGGCGTGGTGGCTCACGCCTGTAATCCCAGCACTCGGGAGGCAGAGACAGGAGGATTGCTCAGTTCGAGGCTTGCCTGGGCTACATAGTGAGCTCAGAGCCAGCCTGAACTACAAAGTGAGACCCTGTCTCAAAAAAAAAAAAAAATCAAGTGTAAATATTGACCATTACAGATAAAATGTTAGGGTATAACAAACTTGCTTTCAAGCTTTTATAGGATCTAATTATAGTTGGTGATGAGTTGATAATTATTAAAACCAGGCAGTGAATATGTGAGGATTCATTCAACTTTAATATTGTGGGAAACTTCTCCTGATCAAATATATATTTGAAAAACAGTTGAAGATGGTAGAGATGTTTGTAACTGTGTTTTTAGCACTTAATAGTGCACAGTACATGATTGGTAAAGAGGCATTCAAAATATTATTTGTTGAATAAATGTGTTTTTCTTCTGTTGGCAAATACTATGGCTGTTCATATTTTTAACTGATACACCAGAAATCTTACCAAGAATATTGTACAGATCAGAGGGGGAAAACATTTTATCAATACACATCAGGTTTTAAAATTTTCATACTAGATCTACCACTATTTAAAATGTTACTTGGGCCGGGCATGGTGGCTCACGCCTGTAATCCCAGCACTTGGGAGGCAGAGACAGGAGGATTGCTGAATTCGAGGCTTGCCTGGGCTACATAGTGAGCTCAGGGTTGGCATGAACTACAAAGCGAGACCCTGTCTCAGAAAAAAAAAAAAAAAAGAATTCAATTAAAATGTTACTTGGGCTTGTAATTCTTCCTGTCTGAGGCTTAGAGTGATTTTTGAATTGCACATATTTTTGTAACAGTGCTTGCATATTTTTTTCCAAAATGATACAATTGCTAGAATATTTTAAAGACTCCCTAGAAAAGAATGTGAGACTGAGGATATGAAAGGAAGAATTATTTAGAAAAATATAAGATTAGGGGAGATGGACTTACCTAAGCATTATGTGTTTCTGAAAACTCCAGGGGGATTGTGTTGAGACTGATACCTCACAATTGACAAAATAACCTTTATTGGAAAAATCTTTTAAATAAAAAATGGTTTATTAAGTGGGAAGGTATATGGTGTATTTGAAATCTTAGAACCTATAAGTAAAAAATTATAAGGAATTTCTAGAGACATAATTTCCTCTTGGGGCATGCCAGTAAGCCCAACACGGGGAGGCTAAACCAGAAAGGTCCTGAGTTCAAGGCCAGCCCGGGCTATGTAAGTTGTTCAGGCATGGCCTGGACTACATGCATTCTGAGGCCCTGTCTCAGCAACCTCTCTAAGAATGCTTGGAAACATATATCTACATCAGTCTTTATAAAAAAATTCTGTGATTTCCCAGGAGCTTGATATTTCTGAGACTTGCTTTGGTGCAGGACCTTCCAGTGAAATGGTCGTATTTATTTTCAGAGTGCTGGAGAGCAAACCAGAATTTCATTCCACGATGGGTTTTGACTATGGCTCTGGGAAGACTGAGATCATTTTGAGAAATGCATTGGAATATTTCTGGAATGTACTTTAAACAGGCAAAGTTTAAACTGGGAAAAGAAAGAAGTTAAACATTATATGTTTATAAAAAATCAACAGGTTTTTCCTTTCCTTGTTTAAAAGGTGGTATAAGGTCATGGAATCCAACTGTTTTCTTGGATTAGTTCTAGCTGTATTTCATATGCTTACTTGTATTATCCACTCATTTTTGCCTACATATAACTTATATCATTAAATTACATTTTGTAAAACCTTCTAAGAAATTTCCTATTCCTTATGGAAAATGATTTGGGAATAACTGTTTAACTAGTTAAATTTCAAGTCTACACTCAATTAAGTAAATATTGACAAAATGCTTTGGGTGTTGCTATCTCCACATTACGATCATAAATTTTATCTTCTAATTTATTCCTAAGAATTAAATTCCCAGGCACATCACTCACTAGATTTGTGCAGTCACTCTCTGGATCTGGCATAATAAGTCTGATGTTTCATGGAGTCCAAAGATAATGAATCCAAATTAGTTTCACTGATTTTTACAGCAGAACTCTGTGGTGTTTTTATCTTGGTCATCCATGATTATGCCAACTGTCATTGCCCTCCTTGGCCTTTCAGCTGAGTCAACTTTCTCAGCTTCCTGACTTTCTCGAATGTTTTCACCTGAGCCTGAGACAGGTGTAAAAGAACTTTCTGCCCATGTAGTAAGACAGTTGCCTGTGAGAGTGCAGAAGTCTCTGTGGAGCAAAGCCCGATATCCTGTGCCTGGGGTTTCATGAACGTGTCCCTAGATTCCATATCCTTTCAGTCCCTCTTACACTAACTCCTGGGAGGCACACGCTTCACTAGCCTAGGGATCTGAGAAGGCCGGGATTTGGTGATGTGTGCGTGATGCTGTGTGTGTGCCTGCCTACGTTTCAGAAACTTGGCCTTTGTTAGGTCATTGATCCTTTGGAGCTTATGCACCGTAACAGCAGAAATTACTTAGCCGGACCAGCTCTAGAGGAAGGAAATTTTTGTTTAAAATCCCAGTAAGTACTTTCAGTGGTGGTCAGGAGAGGTTCCAGTAGCCCTATTATTCTGTGGTCTCAGATTCAGACCCTTTTGGATTTAAAGAGCAGCATTCCTGTTCCATTTGTACATGATCCCAGAGAATGGGCCAGAGGAGAGAAAGATACATTTTCCAGATCATTTCATTAGTACATGGTTGTAGTACATAGCTCTTGGATTCTTTCTGGAGAGTTGGTACATGTACATAGTACATCTTAATTCTTTTCTTCATTCCCTTTCCTCTCTCTCTCTCCTTTCCACCTCTATCCATCTCTTGATCCCCTTCCTTTTCCTTTTGTACATCTTTGTAGTACATAATGTTTATATTTCTTGTGGGGACTTAATACACGTACACAATACACCTTAATTCCTGTTTCCACCACTCTCCCTCCCCAGCTCTCCCTCCTTCTCTACTCCCTGCCCCCTTCCTTCATCTCTGATTCCCTTCCCTTTAAGAATGACCTATTGCCCTACTTCCTATTACCTATCTTTGATTGCTCTTTATTTATACTTTGGGTTTCTCTTATAAAATAAATCATTTAAGCTTGCCTTGTCTGATTTATTTCACTTCACATTTTGGTTTGAAGATCTGTTCTTTGTTCCTACAAATGATGCAAGTTTACCTCTCTTTATGGCAGAATAGTACACCATTGTTTATAAGTACCAAATTAAAAAAATTTCTGGGCTGGAAATTTAGCTTACTGGTTCTGGCGCCTGCCTAGTAAGCACAAGGTCCTTGGTTGCATCCCCAGTAACCACATACAACAATACCGGGCATGGTGACTCACGCCCACCATAAATCAGTACCACATACCACAATGCCAGGCGTGGTGGTTCACACCTGTAATCCCAGCACTCAGGAGGCCCAGGCAGGAGGATTGCTGTGACTCTGAGTCTAGCCTGGTCTACATAATGAGGCCAGCCTAAACTACAAAACCACTGTCTCAAGGAAAAAAAAAAAAAGAATAGAAAAGAAATTTCTGCGTAGGGCTGAGTTTTAGTTCAGTGGTCCTGGAATCTGCCTAGCAAGTACAAGGTCCCAAGTTCAATCCCTGGTACCACATACCACAATGCTGGGTGTGGTGGCTCACACCTGTAATCCCAGCATTTGGGAGGCAGAGGCAGGAGGACTGCTGTGAGTTCAAGGCTTGCCTGGGATACATAGTGAGTTCAGGGTCAGCCTGAACTATAAAGTGAAACCCTGTCCCAAAAAGACTAAAAAGAAAAAGTTCTGCACAACAAAAGAAAGAACCGACAGAGTGTACCTACAGAATGGGAGAAAGTTTTTGCTGGCTATTCCCCAGAGGACTAATATCTAGAAGATATAAAGAACTGATCATTAGACAAATGCATATTAAAGCAACACTGAGATTGTATCTTATCCAAGAAAAAATGGCTATCATCAAGAAAACAAATAATAACAAATGCTGATGAGGCTACGGGGGAAAGTTCCCTTCTGTATTGCAGGTGGGAATGAAAACTACTATCCTGCTATGGAAATTACTAAAAAACTGAAACTAGCAATTTCATCTGACCCAGCTATTCTCCTTGTAGGTATCTTCCTGAAAGAGCTAAAGACATCATATTGCAGTGCTATGTGTATAGCCGTGAATGTAATAGCATAACTCATAACAGCTGCATCTAGGAAGACACCATTTTTAGTTTCCTCTGAGGGATCCTTAATTCTCCTTAGGAAGCTCAACTGTTTTGTCTAAATTAAGTATGTGAAATACAGTTTTTTTTAAAACATAAAATTGACTGTTTGGAAAGCATGAAAACTGTATGATCTTTAGGAGATCAGAGTTTAACGGGAGAGAGAAATTTATGATATCGTGGAATAAGGGCAACAATAAATCAAGTAAAAGACATAAGGAGACTTCTGGGCTTTGTGTGGAACAAAATAGCTCCGGGAGGCCCATCATTGGAGCCAAGTGTGGGCCCAATTCCAGCTCCATCTATTTCAAAAGAGGCCTGGGAATAAAAATCACAGATTATCTCATATCTGGAACAATGCCCACTGTCTGAAATTTCCCAGTAGTTACCACGTTATTATTCTGGTGCCTGCAGGCCCATTACTTATTTCCCGTCTCACACTTCTTCTGTAACATGCACCTGACAAACACCGGAAAGAACGGGCCAGTGTGTTTGTCCCAAGTGCTCTTCATGTCAGGTTTGCTCCAGTCTGGCTGTTGTCAGAGGACGAGCATTTTCCCTCCCTGGTCTAGATGCTCCTTCCTGCAGCTCTGCCCCCAAGGACCAGCTGATTGAGAGCTCAACAGGGAAGAAGCCAGGAACAGAAAGACCAAAGCTGAGGAAACAGGCAGCACACACCCAGATGATCAGAATGAGGGAGAATTTATCAGCACATGAGTAGACCTTCTCATGGGAGACTGAAGTTATTCAGGGTTAAGTTAAGTGCTGTATTTTGGAGGAAAAATGATTTGTATTACATGTGAGACTATAAAATACATTCTGCTAAGAAGATGAAACACCTGTATTAGAGCCTGTGAAGGTTAAGGATCAGCAAAATGGAGTTTCAGGGGCTTAATCATAAAAACAGTAAATACTATGGTTATCTTTGCTTTCTCATTTTACTTAAAAGTACATTGCTGACCATTTCTTCTCTACTTAAAAGCAGGAATTGAGAGAGATATTCAGAAGAGATGCTAGATAAGGATAATGTTTCAGCAACCTGAAGATGAGTCCTATTCTTTTTTTTTTTTTTTTTGAGACAGGGTCTCGCTTTGTAGTTCAGGCTGGCTCTGAGCTCACTATGTAGCCCAGGCAAGCCTCGAACTCAGCAATCCTCCTGTCTCTGCCTCCCGAGTGCTGGGATTACAGGTGTGAGCCACCACGCCTGGCACTGTGGTATGTGGTATTGATGGCTGGTGGGTGTGAGTCTCCACGCCCAGCATTGTATGTGGTTACCAGGGATCGAACTCAGGACCTTGTGCTTGTGAGGCAGGCGCCGGAACCACTGAGCTAACCCTCCGGCCTGATGAATCCTATTCTTAGAAGCAACTGCTGGGTTCATATAGCACTGGGGAAGCTAAACCATGAACTCACATGTGAGTTGAATAATAGCTAAAATGGATTAGGTGCTCGCTAGTCAGCACACTTCTGAGTGCTGGGTCTATGCTGACTTATTTATTCTCATAGGACAGAAAGGATCAGCAGCCCCTTCAAGCTCCATTCTAGTTATTTAAGACTAACCCAGAAAGCACATTGGAAAAACCGATTCAGCAAAAAGGGAACAGCCAATGTACTAGGTAGATGTGTCTGTGGCTTAGTGGTAGAGATTTTGTGCCCTTAGGGGAAATGATGAGGTCAGAACAGGCTGGGCAGATCAAGCCTGGCACTCTTGCTCTAGAGCCTGTACCCAACTGACCTGTTGGGAAGCTGGGTAGACAGTTCCGCTGAGGCTTCCATCCAGAGGACTAAGCTTGAGTTGAGGGTGTGGGTCTATTGGACCAGAACTAGAGGACTGGAAGGGGGCACAGAGGAAGCCAAGGTAAAGCTCTGTCCCCTGGCAGGTGCGTTTCCCAGACACCCGTGTCTGATCCTGTGCTGGGATGGTCTCCAGCTCTATGTAGACACATACCATGGTGTGCTGAGGTGGAAAGTTACAAGAGTGACGGTAGTATGGAACTGTGCCAGGTTTCATTCCGGCACCAAAATGTGCTTATAAACAAAGACAGAAAAAGGCTCTTTCTCCACTTCTCTAAGCCATGGCAAGTTCTAGTAAACAATGATTAAGACCCTCCTTTTCTGTCAATTCTGGGAATCTGTTTCTTAGTAGTATTTATTTTTGGCCCTCATATTCTTATGATTACTAGAGATTTTCAGTTGTTTAAGTCCTATGTGGCTTTTACCATAGACACTGATGCCAAGCTTTTACTACTAAGCTCATAAGTTTGGCCAAAAAAAAGGGTAATGCCAAGAGATTCATTGCAAGTAATAACCTGTAGTCCATGTGCTGGGGTGGTATCTTATAGCATTCATTGTGTTCTAACTCCCTGTCTAAAGAAAGGGTTGGCAACTTTATCCTATCAAGGGCCAGAGGATGAATATCACAGCCCCCCTTCTCTGCACAGTGGGAAGCCATCCTAGGCAATAGCAGGGCAGGTGTGTTGTGTTACAACAAAGCCTCATTTACTAAACAAGCAGAACTTGCACTGGTACCTGGGTCGCAACTGCTGCCCATGACACCAATAAACAATATATTCCTTTCTCTCCATAAGCAAACTTTTCTTTAATAATCCTTTCCTAGAGGACATAGGAGGAAGGAACTGTAAGTCTCTGCTATTTCTCATGTCTTACATGTGCACTACTGGAAACTAGCAGCTTTAAACCAAACTTTGTCTTGCTTTTTTGATAAAAAAGGGGCTAGAACATCCTATTGTAGGTTTTCCTGAAAGAAAAGAATCCCTATTTGCTATTCTTGTCCTCCTCTCTAACACAGTTTTTGCACACACAGGCCTCTGGCAGGAGGTCAGGAATTTCTCCTGGATGGCTTTCATTCTTTTTTTTCCTCTCATTTCATTGGTAGCAGTGGCCAACCAAGGACCCTTCACAATTTTATCTTTTTTGGAGTAGTTTACACACAGAAAGAGTTAATAAATTTAAAATAGGGCAAATATCCTTTCCTCTAAAATGTGGGAAAACACCAAGATAAAAACTGAGAGAGGCAGGCTTGGTGACTCACCCCTGTAATCCCAGCACTTGAAGGCAGAGGCAGGAGAATTGCTGTGAATTCGAACCTTGCCCAGGCTACATAGTGAGCTCAGGGCCAGTCTTAACTACAAAGTGAGACCCTGTCTAAAAAAAAAAAAAAAAGTGGGTGAAAATTACTAGAAGAGCCAGGCGTGGTGGCTCACGCCTGTACCCCCAGCACTCGGGAGGCAGAGGCAGGAGGATTGCTGAGTTCCAGGCTTGCCTGGGCTACATAGTGAGCTCTGGGCCAGACTGAACTACAAAGAGAGACACTGTGTCAAAAAAAAAATACTAGAAGAGAATTATCCTAGCCAAAATCAAGTCCAAAGGTAAAATATATTTGCCTGCCTTATCTAAGGAATGAAAGTGCTCTGCCAATGGGCAGAACTTGCCCAGCTATAAATTCTCTACAGTGATTGGCAAACTTACCCCTCTTTACTTGTTGAAATTTTAACTCTTAGTACCTGTGTCACTTTGTTTGGAAATAGGGTCTTTGCAGATGTAATGAAATTCATGTGAGGCCATTAAGTTGGGCCCAGATCCAATATGACAGGTATTATATTACAAGGAGAGGGAAGTGGGGACACAGATACACAGAGAAAGGAAAACATCTGATGAAGAAGCTCTGAGGAGAAGATGGTACTGAGGACACACAGGTAGTGGCTGAAGCAATGCAGCTACAAGCCAAGGAGGGATGGCTGATAACAGACAAGCTAGGAGACAGCATGGGTCAGGGTCCCCCAGACCCCTGCAGGGGGAACCATCCTTTCTGGCACCTAACAGGAGACTTCTAGCACCACCCCCCACCATGAAAGAATGAATTTCTGTTGCTTTAAACTGCCCACTTGGTGGTGTTTTATTACGGCAGCTCTAAGTAGTTAATATACCCATAGGCTGAAGTAAAATAGTAACTCAAACACAATCTTGAGTTCCTTTCTGCTCATTTTCATGAGATGTCCTGCCCCTTGCTAGTTAGAACACAGCACCTCAGTAAAGAAACAAACTGAATAATACTGACTGTCATGCAGTAGGTATTCTGGTCTCACTTTGATGGGTCTTTAGTTCAGATTATATGAGAATTTTAAATTCAAAAGGCAAATGATCATTCTAATTCTTTTCCACTTTTTGTGGTGTGATTCAGGGCCACTGCCAAGGGCAGTTTGGCAAACTGTCAGCACCTGATAATATGACTGAAAAAACCTGATATGTCAGCTATTGTTCTACTGTATTTGCTTCTTTGGTGTCTATGAGCTCATGGAATACAACAAAGCACTGTACTGTCTAAACTTCTGAATATGTGACTCATGTTCATGGAGCTCCTATTGTCTCAGTTTGTGTCTGTCAGAGGGGAATTCTCTGCTTTCTTTGATTTCTTTTAGAGCTTTTCCCCTTAGCTTATATTCAATGACAGAGGTCTAAAACAACCCTTATGTGGGATAACAGAATCACACATAAATTGTGCTAGAGGCCTTGCTTCAGTATTGTATTTTTCTCATGGGCCCTCAGTGCAGTCAAAGGTAGAGAGGTTCACAAGAAGAAGCATTTAACAGCCAACATTTATTGGGTGGTTCCCATCTACCAAATGTTCTTCTAGGTGTTTGGCCAAGGATGACGCT
>PVIC010056243.1:0-10995 GCA_004025085.1 Thryonomys swinderianus
CAAGGTCCTGAGTTCGATCCCCGGTAACCACATATAATGCTGGGCATGGAGACACGCCCACCAACAATCAACACCGCATACCACAGTGCCGGACGTGGTGGCTCACGCCTGTCATCCCAGCACTCGGGAGGCAGAGACAGGAGGATTGCTGAGTTCGCGGCGGCTTGCCTGGGCACCATAGTGAGCTCAGGGCCAGCCTTAACTACAAAGCAAGACCCTGTCTCAAAAAAAAAAAAAAAAAAAAAAAGAAATAGAAGCTACATTAAGCACATATTTAGGATGCTATGTATTGAATGTATTAATTTTCTTTGCTTCTCTACTCCTTTTAATGGGTTACATTCTTAAATATTACAAATTTTTCACTTGATTTACTTCCTTTTCCACAGTATTTTGAGAATTTTGCTTGTTTTCTGTATTGTTTATTGGGGTTTACATGATCAAATTTTTATAGATTTATGTTGTACAGTGTGATGATTTGACAGACATATGCAATGTGAAATGATGATCATAACCAAATTAACTAGCATATCTGTTACTTCTCACAGCTAACATTTTACACCTGTATGTATGTGAGAGACAGAGTCAGAGAGATAGAGACAGAGAATGTGTTTGATTAGAATTTTTAAGATAGAACATTAAATATTCTGTTAGTAAGTCTCTGGAATATATTATTAGTGTAGTTACTGTGCTGTAATTATATCCCAGAATGCAATCACGCTATAAGTGAGTGTTTACATTCTGTAAGCACATTTTATGCCCTTCAACTTGTTATCCTCCTGCTCTGTCCTCCCAAAGCACTGTGGTTACAGGTGTGCAACACTGTGCCTGACTCTTTCAGTTTTAAAACTAAATATACCACAGCATGAGGTCTTTTTCAGTGCCAGCAAAACCAGAATAGTCAAGTAGACCCTCCTGAAGGTCTTAGGTCAAACTGCCCAGGTAACCACCTTCATCCTTAACCAGTAAACATTATTATATTATGGTCAATATTCATAGCATTAGACAGCTCTTTTTTGAGGTTACACAGTAATGAATCACTAATGCAGTATCCATTTTCAGTTGAAGACCAGAGGTAGATGTTTTGTTTTCAGAATGATTGTCAATTACAGAATTGTGGACTGAGTGTGTGTCAGAGGTAAAGCACTTCCCTAGCATGTCTGGACTCTGGGTTCAATGTGTAGTACTAAAAATAACAAAAACAAATAAATAAAAGAAAACAAAAATAAAAAAGTACAACAGTAGCAAAGAAAACAATATAGAGTTGCTTAGCTCGATTGCTTCATGTGAAACTATACTCAAAGTAACTTTAGAGGACAATATACTGCGAGTTGTACATATTACACATTTCAAAAATGTAAACTATTCATATTTCAGTCCTTGGCAAATAATTGGAATATGAAAGACCACAAATATCTGACAAACATTGAAACCCTCGGAAATCATCAACCTGTACTATTCAAGAAGCTGACTACTCAGCACAGATTTTAAAAAGCAAGAAAAATTGTTCTAACTCTTAAACATTTTGAATAAGTTGTTCTACTCAAGACCTTGAGTCTTTCTTTTTTTATTTTTTTAATTTTTAAAAAAAAATTTTTTTTGACAGGGTCTCGCTTTATACTTCAGGCTGGCCCTGCCCTCACTATGTAGCCCAGGCAAGCCTGGAACTCAGCAATCCTCCTGCCTCTGCCTCCTGAGTGCTAGGATTACAGGCGTGAGGCACCACGCCTGGCACTGTGGTATGTGGTATTGATTGCTGGTGGGCGTGAGTCACCATGCTCAGCACTGTATGTGGTTACCGGGATCGAATTCAGGACCTTGCGCTTGCAAAGCAGGCGCCAGAACCACTGAGCTAAATCTCCAGCCCCCTTGAGTCTTTCTTTACCCTCCCCAAGCACAGAAATGGCTTACCTGTGTTTGTGTATAATTCCATGAAGCTTTCATAATATGCCTCACTTTCTGTGTTTTTTTTTTGTTTGTTTGTTTTGTTTCGTGTTTTGAGACACGGTCTCGCTTTGTAGTTCAGGCTGGCCCTGAGCTCACTATGTACCCCAAGCAAGCTTCGAACTCAGCAAGCCATGAACTCACCCATCCTTCTGCCTCTGCCTCTGCCTCCCGAGTTTTGGGATTACAGGCGTGAGCCACCACGCCCCACTCTTAAAGTGTTTCGAATAAACAAACCCCAGAGCAGATGCAAATTTTCACAGATACTCTGTTTTATATAGCCTGATAATGAAGGTTTTATTTGCAGCAATATCATTCTCTGTGCTGTTTCTATTCTTTTATTTTACATACAAACATATGGCCAAAGTCTTCCTAGCACTCAAAGTAACAAGACGAAAATCTACCTTTTGAGGTCAGGAGCTTTGAAAACTGATAGTTCTTCATTTTATGTTTTCCCCACATGCAATGAAATCTATATTAAAATTTCACTTGTTTTACACAGGTATTAATAGGAAAAGTGGTTCACCTTTTAATCAGTAAAAAGATATGAACTTTAATAAAGCTTAGTGTTTATAAACACATATTTTAAGATTCAAGTTCAGATTACTTTGGATCTGCATGTCGACTTAATGATGCTGGGTGTTGAGCTGCAGTTCAAATGTCCCCAAGTCTTTACTACATACCACAATGTCCTAGCATCTTTAAAGTACATACTCCAGTCCTCCAAGTCAACTTCCACTAGCAAAAAAGTGGCCACTGTGTTTTGTTTTATATTTCACAGTAGCAGGGTGAATATGGCAAAAGTGGAAGGATAATTATCCCAGTTGAAATGGACAGTGGCCTGGAATGAAGACATCGTGGAGACAGAGGCAACGCAAACAGGTGTTCCAGGTAAGGTGTGGTGATGAGTCTTTGGTAGGAGATGGAGTGCTACTCTCAGTAGGGTGGCGATGCTGAAGGAAAAGCACGGTGTTAATGTCAGACACTTCCACAAGGCTTTTTCACGGGTAGTTTTTGGTTTGGCTTTGCTTTGCTCTCATAGGGTCTTCCATTAAAGGCCAGAAAATGTTAAATTTACATCTCTATAAACTAAATCCCCAGAAATTCAAAGTGAGAAATGTCATCCTATCAGCTTGAGTTCTGCCTTGAAGAGCCTCACGGTCAAAAGAAAAGCTAAGACTTCCTTTGAGACTGTCTTTGATCTACGCATCTTGTTCCCCCCATTCAAACAAACAAACAAAAAAAGTTAAAGGAGATAAATAGCCTCAACAAATGCTTTCTCCAAGCAAGCAGTTTCCAAAGAAGAGAAGGAGAAAGAGTGATACAAAGAAAGGTCTCTGATAAGAGCACCCATTTACTCACTGAAATTTTTTAAAATGAAAGCAATGTTACTTCACCTTATGGAACAGGCAGCGTCAGGCGACTCGAGGGTGTCTGTCCATGCTGGCTGATGCCAAATAACAGTATTCTGTTGTTCATGTTCAATCAGGAGTTTTAATAAAATGCTTTCTGCATGCCCAATTCTGAGTAATCTTGTCCTCAATAAATTAAAGAAATATTGTGACATAAAAAAAGGAATCATTAAAATAGGGAAATGTTAGCATGCTGGAAATGATGAAACAATCCAGAGACTTACACTTTATTTTTTTTGTCTTGCAAACTATTTGGTATGTGACTCTATCATTAATGCCACTCACTGTGTTTCAATAACTGCATGTAATCTCATGGAATATTCAGAGTAAACAATGAGAAGACAAGAGGACATGTTTGTTGGCTACAGGATATCTAATATACACTGTTCAATGGTAGAAAAGTTAAATTATCTTTTTTTGTTATGGGATAATTGCTCATTGAATATTAATCTTAAGAGCATAGCATCATATTCTTTTCTTGCTCATTTCTTCCTATTTCTTTAGAGACATGACAACAACTACCCTAATGAGTCAACTAAAGTAAATGTTAATAAGAGTAAAAGCAACAGTGGTAGCAACAGGAGTGCTGGAGTGCCATTCAAAACCCATTTTGTGCCAGCCGTATTTAAAATTTCCATAAATTCTGTGAGAAAAGAAAGTTTTCTCTAATTATTGTTATGCTCAGAGGGCTTACCATCAAGCCTGAGGCTACAATATAGGCTTTATAAATAGTAGTTGAAAAATAACCATCTACTACATGCTAGGGCTTATGCTAAGTAATAGGGATAAAAAGTAAGTAAAATGAATAAGGTTTCCACCCTCAGGAGACGTAGAGGCTAACTGAATTTCCTTTGAAGATAGGTATACAACAGAAATATCATATGAAGTTATGGGTGTTTTTATGTTTTTTTAATTGAAAATTTGTGATTTTTCTCTATTAGTATATAGGCTCCATTAGGAGTAAGAACTTAGGTACCTTGTTTCCCATATTTCTTAAGGTCTAAAAGAATATTCAGCATGTAATATTCAATGAATGACAACCCAGTTACAGTTTTTATTATTCAATGATTTTTGTCTAAATTGGAATTGAATTTCTCAGGCATTTACTTGCATGAGGAAAAGGAAAATTAACATTAAACAGAGTAACTTAGCCAAAATTATACAACTAAAACTTAATCACATTCAAAGGCTGAATTATAAATAGGATACCCAACACAGATCATACTTTTGAAGTACCAGAGAGTGATAAAATCATAGAAATAGAAAACAGAGGATTTGGCAGGTTGGGACAAGGTGGGAGGAGAAGAAAATGGGTATAGCAACTTCAAAAGATCCTCACAATAAAGAGAGCAGTCCATAACTTGGGACATATCAATGTGCATATCATAATTGTGATAGCTTTGAGGGATGTTACAATTGGGAGAAACTCCTTAAAGATTAAATGGGATTCCCGTGTTATTTTGTATCACTGCATTTAAGTCTGGATTTATCGCACAATAAACCATTTATTTAAAAGTTACTAAGGATGGATCAGAAAGTGTACGTTTCCACAAGTAGATTTTCAAAAATAGTACAGAAGGGTCGCCCTCCTATAGAATGCCTAACTTCTATTTTCAAAGGATTGAAAAAGATACCTCAGGAACCCAACCAGCATGTACTAACATAAGACACAGTGGTGTGCTCCATAAAGGCGTTTGTTTTGTCCACCTCTGTTGCAGTGAAAAATACATCTAAAATTCAAAGTGTCATGTTTTCAAGTTATTCTCAAACCTACTGGCAGTTGTAGCTATTTGTAACATTGATTCTCAGTCTGGATTGTGAGCTGAGCAGCCTGAATGTGGGTCTGGGATTTGGCATATAGGTCTGTTCGCTCTTTTCAGTGCTTTCGGGTGATATCCAGACAAACTCACAATGTATTCTTCAGAGAATACTCCTTTTCCCTCATCCTTCTCCCAGCACATGTCACTTTCTTGAGTGTGTAATTGCATTCTTCCCACTTATCCTCCTCTTTGCAATATTTTATATTTGATACAGTGTAAATTTATGATATATATATATATATATATGGGATAAAAATGGTGTTTCACTACAAAAACAAAATGTATTATTATGCAAGTCAGGATAAAAAATACCTATTTCCCTAAGAACGTATCATTTCTTTGGGTATACATATTAAAAATCTTTTCATCTAATTTTAAAACATGTACAGTGCATAATAGTAACATATAGCCATTCCACTGTGTAATAAATGAAGACAGTGACCCTTACCTGTACATAAGAGAGGTGTAAACACTTAATTCCCTGTGTCAACTCATGAAACCTGCCTCAAAAAGAAAGACCACTTTTATATGAAAACTTGATACATGTTTCCAGAACTTCATAGTTTTCATCTCTGGTGCCAATCTTTGTCTTTTGTGCTCATTTAGTAGTATAAATAGGTATTACATGAATATGAATATCTATCAATGCTTTTACCAATGGGTCAGTCCAATATTTTCACTTTTGCAGTCTTACATTAAAGTTTTATCTTTTCAAGCCTGTCATTGCACAATTGAACTCAAATGAGTCACAACGCCATTTTATTTATAAGTGGGTCGATACACTTACTGTATGTCTGAAAAATGCTTGATCATGTGAAACTATTTTAAAACTATCACATTTCATAAATATTTAAATGTAATTTTTTTGTTTTAGTTAAAACTTCCTGTTTTTAGATTGCTTCTATGTATGTATAAAATGGATGTATATTCATGTTTGTTAAGCAGCTTCTGCTTTATTAAATTTAGAATTTATTTCTAGTTAAATCTAATATATTATAGTTCATAACTTTATAAACTCCTATAACACCTGAAACACAAATTAGCCCCTTGATATGTGTGCTTTTTCTATAGCCGTTTCACAATGGCTCTTTAGGCGGCGTCCTCGTTAGTATAGTGGTGAGTATCCCCGCCTGTCACAATGGCTCTTTAAAATTAACTTTCAAATATAAATCTAATATGTATTTAATGTGAAAATATATAAAGTAGGAAAAAGGTGAAATGACAGCCTCTGGAAAGCATGAATAATTATTTAGCATGTTGCTTATCATTTCACATATTTACATATGTATACATACATGTGTGTATATATATATATATATACACACACACCTATATATAATGCATTTATAAATTCATCATTCTAACTATTTTCAATATAGAGGGAAAAATATGTATTTTAAGTTAAATACAATGGATATACTGTGTGACTACCAGATTAGTTAATTAATCACTATGAATTTGATTTATCACATCTGTAAAGTTTGGATGATATGGTTGATTTCTCCAAATTATTTGACTAGTATATAAAATAATCTATGCAATATTAATTTCACAGTATTTGGCTTTTACTGAGAAGCCAGCAAATGCGAGCTGGGACTCTTGTCAATGCAGTACTAGAATTTCTAACAGCACACTGTCACTAGTTCATCAAGTCTGTGTTCCAGAATTCTTTCCTTAACATTAAGGTGGCAAACCTCCGCCCAGGTATTAGTAAATGTTTATGAAATTATTTATTGAGTAAGTAGAGTGTATGTCACTCAATTTATCATTCTTGGTTGGGGGTTATGTGAACAAAACTTCATGAGTATATTTGAAAATATTATTCATTTATTCTGAAAATAACTCATAAAGCACGACATTAGTGAATTTAGATAAGTTGTGTACAGATTAAATAATTTTATATTATAACCACTAAGGTAAATAAGCATTTTAGAATCTAATGAATAAAATGCAGACTGTATATAGATAGGAGTCTGAAGTGAGTTTTCATGTTTAGAGATACATGCATACTGTTTTATTTTTAGAAATCTACCCTTGTATCTCTTTCCATATATCTGTTCATCTATATATGTATATATCTGTATACACACATGCATTTTCTTAGTGTTATGGCTAGCCCGTTCCATAAAGAGTTACTGGAAGTAAGATTCCATCTGCAGTTTTATAGAAAAAAATATCCTGTTAAAGGTCTATTTCTCTATGCAAAGCTATTTTATGTTGCTAGATGACATTTTGGAACTAGGCCACAGCTAGCAGCAGTGATGAAAAGAAACAGTGAAAAGAGGAAGCAATTGGCAAAGCTGCTAATGAACTGATTCGACGGACTGTTTAGCACACAGTTCATTATAAACCCGTAGATGACAGATATTTAGACAACTCTGTGTGACAGTATTAAGAAGTGCACAAAGCAGGGTTTGTACCTGTTGTTGCCAAAGTCATCTACAATGTTGAAAAGGTCATTTATAATTTGCACAACTACACATCTCTTAATGAACCAAGGATACAGAGATGAGCTTGCTTGAGTAAACTGCAAGATTACTTACACAGAACTCTCACTAGAGGGAAATATATTGGAAAGTTTTATAACATGTTTAAAAATGCACAGAAATAACAAGAAAACTCTAAATTAAAGTTAGCTATCGGATGTTTTATTGTAGATCTATGTAAAGTCTAACTCTAAAAGTAAAGTGAAATAAGTTAATGGACTAAAAAATGTAAAAATATAAATAACATAAGGCTTTTAAAGTTCAAGATTTAAGGTGAAATAAAGGAAACAGCCATTATGTTTCAAATATGATTCCAAAACAGGCTCCCTGTTAAAATGAATTTGAGTAAAATTGCAAGATGTCTGCAGCACTGAGCCACAGTTTGTGGGGAGGGGCTGCAGAATACTGAGAAACTCAGAAGACATGTTGGAAACCAGTTAAAAAGAAAACTGACAGCTATAAATTTCTAAGTAGCAAAATTAAAATTACCAAAATGTGTGACATTCCCTGAAGAGCAAAAGCAAAAAATGTATTATTCAGAAAGGTGAGCATGACCATGTATTCAGGATTACTTTACAGTCCTTACACTGAATTAGGGATACACAGAAGTCAGACTAACTAAAGTATTAAACAGGAAGCAAACTCTGATTCTATGAGAAGTAAAATGTTAAGTAACACACACTCAACCTTTACATTAAAAGAACACTTTAATTAAAAGAAGATTTTAGTACCATCTTCTCTACATTAAAATTTGCAAACAGCTGTGAAAACTTTTTTGTTCAAATATGCATGTTCAAAAAGCAGTCAAAAAAGAGCTATAAATATATACAGTACTCTGACACATGGAAGGAACACAAAAAACAAATGGAAGACTAAGATGACATAAGAAAAATATTGTATAATAACAGGTGGTATAACTATATCATTGTAAATTCAGTTAACACAATTAAAAATCATATTTGTAAAGTAGGAGCTCAAAAATGTTTATAAAAGTCAGGACACCAAAACAATAGGAGATAAAAATGTTAAGTCAGAAGAATGCAAGTAAAAAAAGAAAAAAAAAGCACTGAAAGTAAAACAAACCTGTACTGTTTTTGAAATAGTGCAAAGAAAAATAAACCAATACACACAAAGCAAGGGATGTGAAAGAAGGATTGAGAAAAGTTAGTCAAAAATGGATGTGTGTGAAGTTAGAACATATTTATTTCAAATAATAAGTGTAAGAAAAAGAAAATAGACAATTTAGGAATAATTGGTGTCATTGAAGAAAAATCAAATTAATGGATTATAAAATTGATGTTTAAATTTAATTTACAAACTAATTCTGTAATTGATACAATTTATTCATTCATTTATTTATTGAGACAGGGTCTTGTCATATACTTCAGTCGCGGGCTATGTAGCCCGGGCTGGCCTCCATCTTATAGCAATCCTCCTGCCTCAACTGCCTGAATATTGGGCACCAATGTGGTCGCCATAAAATTTAATTAACAGATTTTTTTTTCATTTTTTCCCCTTTGGTACCAGGGATCAGACCCAGGACCTTATGTTTGCCAAGAAGGTGCCAGAACCACTAAGGTATATCCCCAGGCCAATTAATAGACTTTTAAAGATCCACTGCAGATCAGGAAGTAACCGACACACACACCATTAGCACTAAAACATATCTTAGTCAAATTTCTAGGCTTTAAAGAGGACAAAGTCTCATTTGGAGATCCTAACCAAAAAATTATCTACAAAGGGAAGAAGTCAGGTAAATGTCAAAGAAATTCACAACATCTTTCATACTAGAAACCATTAGAAACATGCCCACTGAATCTTCCACAAGAAGAAAATACACCTTTTAATTTTATTTTGACAAGTATTAATTCAGATATAATGGTAGCAGATCATGGCATTAGAATTTTCAAAACTTTATGCAGTGTAGTTCTCACAATTACTATTGAAGGAAACTAATAGAATAAAAATTTTAGATGAGTGAATATGGAAAGAAAACAAAGTATGATCAAAATATGTGGTGAATGCTTAACTTCAAAAATTACAGTGAAAACACATTGTCACTATCCCCTTTCAAAAACCACCCAATCTTTTTCGACAAACATATTCTATTATTCCTGCCACTCCCTGAAGCAGTTTTGAAGTCTGTTTTGTGAGAGTCTTTACTGGGTATGATAAAAATGCAGTGAATTCCACCTCCAAGTGCCATCAAATGAAAAGACAGCTTTGCAGAAAGCGCTATACTGTATCCTCATCCACCTTATTCACGGATTCTGGCACAGGCCTACTTCTTGCTTGGCCCTATAATCAAATGACCATGCAGAGTAAATATTTTAAGTCACTTCAGATCAAGGAAGGCACAACTACACACCTGAAGACACTTACGAAAGATGACTCCCAGAACTGCTTTACAAAGTGTCAATGAACAGGCTGAGTGTATCTAAAGAAAGGGGACTATACTGAGAGGAACAAATAGTATGTCTTTGAGTGTATTATATTTTTCAAACATATTTTGCTTTTTTTTGAGATAGGATCTCGCTTTTTGCAGCTCAGGGTGCCCTTAGCTCACTACTTAGTCCAGGCAAGCCTCGAACTCAGCAATCCTCCTGCCTCTGCCTCCCGAGTGCTGGGATGACAGGTGTGAGCCACCACAACCGGCGCAGATTTTGCTATTTTTAAACCACACCTCATTTGTTAAATGAAGGTGTTGAGCCTTAAATTCATTAAGTTATGGGTATCAAACCACACCGAACTGTGGTTTTAATCAAAATTTAAATAGTATGGAGTATGAGAACGTAGCAATGATATAATTATATACTGTTCACTGCAATATGAAAGTGATGAAAGGATGCAAAATATAGTTTTCTTTACTCTTTTCTTCTTGAGAATCAAAACGTTTTAAGCTATTGAGTCAAGGAATATCTTATATAATAATGACATAAAAGCAAGCCAATGAGAACAAATATATATTTAATGTAGTACTGATAAGAAATTAGGAAAAGTAAAAGTATTGTTTCATTATTATTCATTATCACTTCTATGCATATATGTAGTTCATATAATAGCAGAATAAGGTTAAAATTATAGTCATGAAGTAATGTTTTTTTTTTTTTTTGAGACAGGGTCTCACTTTGCAGTTCAGGCTGGCCCTGAGCTCACTATGTAGCCCAGGCAAGCTTTAAACTCAGCAATCCTCCTGCCTCTACCTCCCTGAGCGCTGGGATTACAGGCGTGAGCCACCATGCGCGGCACTGTGGTATGTGGTATCGATGGCTGGTGAGCGTGAGTCACCATGCCCAGCATTGTATGTGGTCACCGGGATCGAACTCAGGACCTTGC
>PVIC010056244.1:0-10990 GCA_004025085.1 Thryonomys swinderianus
GTGCCCTGACTTCTAGGTAAGCATTTTTATGTGGGACAGGCTCACCTGGCAGTTTCATGGTTTGAAACTTCTCAAAAACAGTGCCCGGGGAATAGTAGTAATTTGCCCTCCTCTCACTCATTATATTTATAAGTTTCGGAAGGACATGTCTCACTGTCAGCCACCTCCGGACTGGAAGTTTTAGAGGTCATTAACTCAGCTGTCTCTTTTGCACACACTAGAACATACATAGTAAACTATGCGCACGTACCAGCTGTTGCCGGAAGCCTTATCTTTTCTAGCATAATACTAATTGCTTTCAGAGGTGTTCAATTCAATTCAGCAAACACGCACTGACATCTTCTCACTTTGTCGGCATAAGATGAGGTGTAACTTCAGGCATCACCTTCAGCCCAAAGGCACATCTCAAAGTATTTGCCCAAACCGAAAGTACAGCAGTGTCAGATGTCTTCCCTGGTGATCAGCAGGAGTCGGATTGGAATTCGCAGTCAGGAGGGGAGCAGCCCGGAGCGCCGGGACTCACTGCTCTCTCTGAGCTGAGCTCACCCTGCCGCGTTTCCTTCGCTGCTTGTCTTCAACTCCTGAGCCAGCGGTGAGCCTGGCTCCAGCTGCAGCTGGGCACCAGGGTCCGGTGAAAAGTCCCCCACCCCGCACATAACACTTATATGGTGAAATCATTGCTCATTTATTTTCCGCACATTTCTCCCTAAGTAATTTATACGTTCCTGGAAGTGATTTACATATGTAAATAAGCATGTTCTCATTGATAAATAAAGACTGCCATCTAATCGCTGATTTTTCTGATGATGCTACCTTTTGCGAAAGCTTCGGAAGCTGCTCTCAGAGTGTGTTTGTGAGCTACACAAAGTAAATAAAACAGACACATCCTTTTTATCAGCCACATAAGGAAATCAGTTTCCTTGCTATACTATCACAGCTAATCTATTTCCTTTAATGAATGTTTCCAGACTTGATTTTCAATCAGTTTCCATTCAACTATATCGGCTGGTGAAGAATATTTCTCTGTTACAGAACAACAGCAAAACTGTTCTTCAAATATGCAGGTTTTTAAAAATTGAATTATTTATTGGTACATTTTATATATAGCTCACAATCACACTCAACAGTGGGGAATTTGTACCAGTATATGGTACAAATACCCACCCCCTATGGTACAAATACATCCCCCTTATACATGTACTTTCTTTTCTTTTCAAATCATATTTATTCTTTCCCCTCATTACTCTCCCTTAGCACATTCCCTTTCAATATTTCCTATTTTACAAAATCTATCATACATTCTAGAACTCATTTACATCTACAGGTTCTCATACCAGAGAAAAGGTACGGTATTTACATATCTGTGATCTATTTCCATATCAGAGCTATGCAGAAATATGAAGGTTTTGACACAGGTTTTGTACAGTTTTCGGTACATGGTCATCTATTTACCTCTCCACCCTCATACACATAACTAATGCCACCAGAAAATATGAACATGGCATACAATGGATTCAGGTACTATACAAATGAAGAAAACCAAACAGAATCAAGAGAAATCATACAGAAGATGCAACTTAGTCAGACAACTCAAACCATTAAGCTCAGAAAGCCAGAAACTCATGATTGTTAGGAACACTGTGAGGAGGCCTATTAAAAAACTGTGAATGGCTCAAGTGTCCAGAAATGAGGATGAAAAGCAGGCCACGTAATTCATCTCTGAGGGACTCAAGGAAAGATTCGGTTGCACAGACAACAGGTTAAAACTGTGTCAACAAAAGCCAGTAAGTACCAAAATGTGGAAGAGCATAGAAGTTACCAAAGAAAAGCACATTCATGTGAGCCACGGTCAATCTGTAAGCGCCATCCTGAGGAAAAGCAAGAGGTATCTGGAGGCACTGGGATAGCTGTGAGTGGCGTTGATGTCTTCTGTGTTTAGAACGGGTGAGACCACACCACCCTATTTACACCACCGCCTGAAGTTGATATTCTCTCCTAAGCCCAGCATCAAGACCTGTCATGCCCAAACTGGATAACTATAATCTCCTCTCCAGACTTCCTAGTGGGAGCAGATGCTGTGATATCTCAAATTGTTATTTGTTGCAATAAGAAAAATATATAGCTGTGGAACATACTTGGCAAGGGAAAATAAATCCCCGATCCTTCTTGTTACCAAGTTAAAAGCTACAGGAAAGTCGGGGCTAATCAGTCAAACGAGATGAGCTCTGACAACTAAAACTCAGATCTGAAAACCTGGTAAATTCTCATAGTTATGGATAAAATAAATATAAGTTGTACTTAACTGTTCGTATGGATATTGAATCAAGCAGGGAATGAGGAGACAAGTTCAGAAAATGTTCCACAAAATCATACTATTTACCCTGAGAAATAGTAAAATAGCACTGTGGCCATCCAAAAATTCATCTTGAGTTTTTTTTTTTTTTTTCCCCAGGTAAAGGTAATACATGACTCCAGGTAATATGGAAAATTGGATCAAAAAGTACTTGGGTTAGTGGAGACAATGGAATTATACAATTTTGGCCTTCAAAGACAAGGCAGTCTCAACAGAAGACAATAAAATCAAAATATCAGAGTGCCATAATAAATATTTTTTAGAAATATCACCAATTACCTTATATATATTTGAGTATAGTAAGGAGGGGTCTGGGGGCAGCTATGATGTAAGGCTGAGATATTTGGAAAGGGCAGGATATAAGTAAAACGCAACCAAGAAAATGAAGAAATTAATATTTTAAAACTTTTAGACAGGAGCCACATGCTCAAATAATTTTAAGAAACCAGCATACATTGTTCCTATATCCCTTTGGAAATGGAATGCCTATGTTATAGCAAATTAACATTCCCCAAATATCTTAAAGAACACACATATTTGCTAGGGACTCAACATCTTTTTCATTTTAGCAAAGCGCTGTTCTTCCCCTGTCTATTTTTATTCAGAGCATACCTTGTATGCAGAATACTCCTGTAGTTGTCCGGAGCAAAAACTCTCCTCCATGCACACAGCCTTCAAATGCCAGGTCTGCGCTGACTAGCAGTTTGACCTGGGAAAGTTCAGCATCTTGAGCCTTTGTTGCTTTGTTTGCAAAGGGTAAAAGTAGAACATCTACCTCCAGGTTGTTACAAGCACGAAATGAGATGAAGGGAAGGACTGCTGAGCTCTGTTCCTGTTACCGTTAACACTGGTTATTTTTTATTTTATTTTATTTTTTTTTTTTTTTTGCTTTTTGAGACAGGGTCTCGCTTTGTAGTTCGGGTTGGCCCTGAGCTCACTGTGGTGCACAGGTAAGCCGCCGTGAACTCAGCAATCCTCCTGTCTCTGCCTTCCGAGTGCTGGAATTACAGGCGTGAGCCACCACGTCCGGCATTGTGGTATGTGGTGTTGATTGTTGGTGGGCGTGTCTCCATGCCCAGCATTATATGTGGTTACCGGGGATCGAACTCAGGACCTTGCACTTGTGAGGCAGGCGCCGGAACCACTGAGCTAACCCTCCGGCCCAACACTGGTTATTGTATTAATGACACGCAAAGCACTTACTGTCATGTTAGTGAAAGAGTATGTAAAAATCCTGTGGATGCCTGACACTCGGGGAACCATTCTGTCTCTTACACTTGAGTGGAATGGAGGTGAGGCGTGGGCACAATGGCCAGTGGACAACGGACAGTGAAGCTCTTAGTCCTAGTTGCTTTGTTGTTTTTCATGGTTCTCGTAGAGCTCCTTGCCCTGCCCATCCTCCCACTTCCAAATTCCTATCTCATTTTCTACCACAATATAAGATGTACTGGAGAGTTTTCCCATGGCATCCTCTCCATAACAACCGAAAAGCATTTTGCACAAGTTTCTATCATGCACCAACCACAATGCTCAAAATACTCAAGACAAAATTAAGGAAGCCTTCAAGTGCTTTCAAATCTGGATGGTCGCCTCGAGTCTGTCCTCCTTGCTAAACAGTAGTGCAGTGAGCCTCGCCGCTAGGTGTGGGGTTTTCTGCCCTTCGATGCACACCGTCCTTGCTGTTCCTACCTAGTGACTTCGTGAATGTCGGTTCAGTTCGTTTTCTGTTACTGTAGCAGAATGCCCAACACACACCACTTGAAGGGGGTCAGTTTTATTCTGCCTCAAAGTTTCAGAGATTTGTCTCCATCATCACCTGACTCTGGGGCAGAAACACTGTAATAGAAAGAGCTTTCAACGAATGTGGGTGGTCAGAAGCACAGAGGAAGAAGGGTGCGGGGCCCAGGGATACTGGCCAAGGTTATGTGCACAGGATGTGCCAAACCCACCCAGAGGGTGCTTTACCAGCTTCCTGGCTACCTCTCAACACAGACAGTACTTATCGTATAAGCCTTAGATGTCTCATCCAATTAAACTATACTTAGATACTTTCCAAATTCCTAATAAACATCAATTCTCCTTTGCTTCTCTTCCTGAGAGGACAGTTGTTAGGTTTTTTTTTTTTTCTATAAAAACTGGTACCTTGATAATTGAGGTGTAAAACATGAAAATTGTTTTCTTTTCCTAACATTTTAAACTGGACAAATCTAGTTCTATATGATGATGGTATGTATCTGTGAAATGAAGGACCATGTTGACTTCTTTGATGGTTCAACTAGGAAAAACAGCATAAATTGTGATTTTTCTGGGAATTTTCTAGTCCCTAAAGTAGTACCATACATGAATTGGAGGATATTAGGAAAGAAATGTGAAATTAGCAACATAGAGACTATCTAGAATGTTTTTTAAAAATTCAAAACATTTTTGAGACTTTTCTACTTCGCCTACATGAAACTTTAGTCTCACAATGAAATTGGTGAATTTTCGATATCCTAGCATAGCACTCTAGTCTTCAAAATAAAGGCTTCCTAGCTAGGGTTTATCAGAGTTTATGTTAAAAAATAATACCAGAAATAATAATAATAATACCTTATTATAATATGAAGGTGTTTTATAGTTACAAAGCTATTGCAAAGTAATCCTTGCTGAGTTTTTGAGTTTAAAGAATACCCCCAAATATCAATTGAATAAATAATTAAATATTAATTAAATGATCCCTATTTCTTATTCTAAGAAGTAGCTATAGTTCCTGTTAAATATTATCCTTGGAAATGGACTCCCACTCTAGCAACTCCTTCTTCTATATGCTACATTTTGCTGTATCTGATTATTTCTCAGTTTTCTATAGTTCAGATTTCCATTCCCATAGCTATTTAAAAGCAACACATTTCTCATTTAGTTTCCCCATTGGAGAACTTGTAATAATTCTACTTAAATATAAACTCTGGAATAGCCAAAATATTTATTATGGAAAATCACTTTCTATTTCCCTCTCATGTTACGTTCATTGACTTTTTTTTTCTCCTCAGGCAAAATGAGTTAAAAGTTCTGATACACAGAATGCGATTCAAAGCCCATTTAAAGTGATTTAACTTTTTTTAATGTTCAGTTTAAATATGAAAGGGGAAAAATTCATTTCTACAAAGTAATATTTTAATTAGGGCAAATTGAACATTTTGTCCCAGCCATTAGGAAAGAAGTTCATGTAAATTGGCAATAATGTTTAAAAACTTTCTGGTCATAAAATGAAGAATGTAGCTGTATAATAGCCCAGAAAATTAGCTAAATTCATTAGATTCTCCCCCTCTACATGTTTCTTTTTCTCTCCTTTTCTGCCTTTTTCATGGGCACATTGTCAGCTTTTGGGACCTGCTCAAGTAGACAGTGTGAGTATGAGAAGAAGACGTGTGATGCGACAGTGACATGGGGCCCTCAGCGACATTTGTCAGCGTGGAGACTGGCAGCCTGGCACTCTTGCTCCCCCAGACCCCCTGAGCAGCGCCGCCTCAAGGGCATTAGGAGGTGTAGGAAATGGGGGACGAGGTGTTTGACAGAAATAAAATGGTGCAGACTGCTTTCAAAGCAGAGGGAAAGAGAGCTAGGAAATGCTGGCCTTGAAATGTTTTTATTCGTCTTCTTTTCAAAGGAATACGTATGAGTACAGGAAAGAGTACAACTATCTATGCTTTCCAGAGTGCCTTAAAGGAACAAATGGGGCAGTTCGTGAATGTCAAGTAATTTAATCTGGTGAGGATACCGTGTCTTCTCATATTGAGAACTGTAGGTAGTTCATTTGTTTGTTTCTAATATAAAATATGATAGGGCTTTAAATTTTGATTAATTGATTAACTGCTTTTGTACGTTATGTTTTCATTTTTGTTACATTTCTAAACAAGTATAATTTTAAGAGTTTTACTCAAAGATGTAAAAAATACTTTGTAAACATTTTTAAAAGTATTTTTCAATAATAAGTTTCTTGGTTTTGGATTAGGTAAAATATCTACTTTACTCAAAGCAAAACAAAAAAGCTGATAAAAGTTTTCCAGATGTCTATAGTATACACATTGTAAAGAATGTATAATGTAAGCACTAGTATTTTGCCTGGTCTCATTACAAATTTATTTCCTAGATTTTATAAAATCATTTTTGTGAGTAGCCTTTATTTATATTGTGAAAATTAATCAAAGGATTGTTTTATCTTTGATTAAATATCAACTACAAATTAGACTAAAATATTATACTATATTAATTATTATTGTATACATGGAACAAAGCCTAGGCATTTTATTTTTAAATCTGAGTTCCAGTGTTAAAAATACATTGCTGTTTTATAATGCTATAAAGTTTATAAAATTATTTAACAATACTTAGTACTTACTAAGTAATTGTGGTTTACAACTAAGTGAATTTCCACTATAATCCTATGCAATGCTAAGAATATTTGTATTTTTAAATTGAATTCTTTATTGGTACATTTTATATATACCTCACAATCACATTCAACATTGGGGAATTTGTGCCAGTACATGACACAAGCTAATTCTCATTTTTACCCATGTTCCTACCCACCCCACAACCCCCCACCTCCTATATACATGTTCTTTCTTTTTCTTTCCAAATCATATTTATTCTTTCCCCTCATTACTTACCCATACCACATTCCCTTTGAATATTTTCTATTTCACAAAATAAATCATATATTCTAGAACTCATTTACATCTATAGGTTCTCCTACCTGAGAAAAGATATGGTATTTACACATCTGTGATCTATTTATTTCACTGATTAGTGTGTCCTCAAGGTGTATCCACTTGTACATAAATGAATGAAACTTGCCACACTTTATGGTGGAGTAATACTCCATTTTATAAAAAAAACACATCTTCTTTATCCAGTCTCCAGTTCATGGGCATCTGGGTTGTTTCCAAGATTGGGCTATCACGAACTGAGTTGCTATGAATATGGGTGCACGTATGTCTTGTGAAATGATTCTTTTAATTCCTTTGAGTATATTCCTAGCAGGGGAATAGCAGGGTCAAATGGGACCTCTAATCCAAGCTCTCTGAGGAATCTCCATACTGATCTCCACAATGGTTGCACAAATGTACAATCCCACCAATGGTGGAGAAGGGTTCCTTTCTTCGCGCAGCCTCGCCAACATTTACTGCTGGTTGATTTCATAACAGCAGCCATTCTTTGTGGTTTTAGATGAAATCTCAGTGCTGTTTTCATCTGCATCTCTCAAGTGACCACTGATGTTGGACATTTCTTCATAGGCTTCTTGGCTGCTTTGACTCCTTCCTCTGAGAAGTATATTTATTTTTTAGAACAAAATGAGATTCTGAAAGGTTAAATAACTCTCATAACACACTCAAGGAATATACAGAAATTGGAATCCAAGCAGACTTTGACCTCTAAGTCTTCCTTGTGTTAACTCGCTCTGTCTCACTGTTTCAGTGTGCTCACTTAGGTGACTGAAATTTAGAACCTGACTGTTGCTATTATTCATGCTTCCCTGTTAAGGATAAAGAGTTAGAAAGGATAAAACTTTTCTGAATTACCTTGTAATAATGAAGGCCTACAAGCTGAAACCAACCTTTGTACTCTGGGTTCCTCAGCCCTCCAACTCATGGGAGAATAAAGACTTTGATACCTGAGATGTACATAAATAAACACTGTGGGAAGGAAAAAGTTTGATGGCAAAACAAACAAAAAAAAACATGGAAAGAAAGTTTATGTATGTAGGGGGTTGAAGGGTGGTAGGGAGGGTAGGGGGAAGGGAAAATGAGAATAAAGATATGTCATGTACAAGCACAAATTTTTAATATTGAATATGAACATAATGTATATCTAAAATTTATCAATAAAGTCAATAAATGAGGGAAGTAGATTTAGTTGAAGTCATTGAAGGGAGCTCAGGTGATTAATACCCTAACAAGAAGATGGACCAGACCTCACTCTCTGCTGTGTCAGGAGGATGGAGCCACCAGAAAGCTGTCCGTGCTGGCAAACAGACGCCGATTTCCAGATGTGTGAAAGATGCGTGCATGTTGGGGAAGGCACAGGTCTCTGGTGTTCTGTTATGGCAACGCAAAATGGCCATGAAAGCCTGTGAATTGATTCTGACTACATATTTTTTTTCAAAATTGTTCAAAAGACTTTCTGTACCTCTTTAGCAAGTATGAGGACCATTTAAAAATGTTTAGACAGGAGGTTTCTCAGTGATCTCAGTAATCTCATAAATAATATTGAAATAGAAATTTGGAAATCACACAGAATTAGATTAAATTCCTCATTTCAGCAATTAATAAGTATGTAACTTAGAAAACTGAGGTCAGGTGTTTGAACTTCAGTGAGTCATCTGATGTCTGAGAGCAATACCTTCTAACAGAATCCTTAGGAAAAGTGAGCCAAAGACACAATAATAAAATAAAACCAGACAAAATAAGATATTAAAATCTTTTTTAGATCTTAGACACTTTATTGGACTCTACTCTGTGCTAAGGTCAAATTCTTCATATTACTACCTGCTCCTATATATATATATATATATATATATATATATATAGTCACATTCAATATTAAAAATTTGTATATAAATATAATATATATCATCCTATTATAATTTTATGATAAAGAACATGCATAAGGACATCTCTATGTTTCCAAAGCATAGCTGACCCCAATAAATGAATCAATACAAATCTTGGGAAAAAAATCAAATAATCTGATACATCTATTTTTTCTCTATAAAACTTTTCAAAAAGTCAACTTGATATATTTCTGTTTCAGTATGACAAACATAGCATCCTGTTTTAACTAACTTGTGAAATTATCTGCAAATAATTATTGCTTTTGAGAAAAGAAGGAAAAATGAATGTTAGAACATAAATGCTTATTTTAAATACCCAAATCTCTGAGAACTAGGATGTTCAGAGATGATGTTTTACCTTGAAAATATAACCATCATTTTCTATCACATCTTCCATGATGATAATTCTTCCATTTTGAAGCCTGACAAAACTTTGGGTTCCATAACATAAAAAAAAAACATTTCTATACATGATCTGTATTATTTTAATGTTTTACATTCAATCTGGTGAAAATATTACTGAATTTTGTCAAGACAAATTGATGATTTGTGAGCCCACTCAGTCTTTAACTCAGTAGTTGACAGTGTTGACTCGTGTTAAAGACATACAGTAAATGTTTAAAATCCGAAAATTGGGGCCACTTCCATATCAATTATTTAGATTCTTGAGAGTGAAATTTATTTTCAAATCTTTCCAGGTGGTTTTGCAACCAAAATTAAGAGCCATTAGCTAATTTACTTTCATTCTACTTGCATCATATTTCCAACACTACCTTAATTAGACATTTACTTCAAGTTTCTGCTGTAATTAAGAAAAAAAAAGGAAAGAAACATTGAGCCACTTGAAAGTTAGTGGAGATGCTGATACTTGGAAAAATAAAGTGTTTCATAAAATCAGCTATAGCTTTGCAGTAACTAACATGGCACCTTAAATGTTGAAAATTCTAGATAAACTGGATGTTTTTGTGTCATTTTCTAGGACATCATACAAAATGTATTTGTATATGTGTATCTATTATATATGTATGCATTTCTAACATGAAACTTACATTCTAACTTAATGAGTACATTTTATGAGTTTAATAAACAAGCATATCTGATGGAAAATTTCTGAGCATTACATAGCCTTGTATTCTGTTGAGCGAAGAAAATATAAAAATGCCAACCCCCCCTCCATATCAATCTACATTTGAAAATGTAATTTTAAAACTACCAACAGAGAAAAATCCAGGTCCTGATGGATTTATTGCTGAATTCTACAAAATTTTTAAAGAGTTAGTGCCACTACTTCTCAAACTCTTTAATGAAATCGAAAGGGAAGCAATGCTCCCAAATTTATTCCTGGAAGCAACCATGACATTGATTCCAAAAGCAGAGAAAGAGCCAACTAAAAAAAAGGGAACCACAGGAAAATCTCCCTAATGCACATTGATGCAAAAATCTGTGGATGGAGCCGGAGCATCCAACCACACACTGAGCTTCAGCCTCTGCAAAATCAAGTCACTCCTGGAGCAGGAGGCCAAGGACACCAGCAGGCCCCCAGGCCACCGGCACCTGAGCATGGCACGATGTGGTCTTTGTTCCTTGATTGCTCTGTCGGTTCCTGTTCCCTAGATAACCATCTGTTTGCAGGCTGTCCTGGTTTCACATGTCCTTGAGACTAAGCCCTTTTTTTAAAAAATTGAATTCTTTATTGGTACAATTTATATACATCTCAAAATCACATATAACATTGGGAAATTTGTACCAGTATATGCCACAAGTTAATTCTCATTTTTACCCATATCCCTACCCACTCCCCCCTCCTCCCCCCTTTATACATGCTCTTTTATTTTCTTTCTGTATCATGAGGCCTATCGGACTCCAAAACGCCGTGACATAAAAATATCTACACCTAGACACATAATTATCAAGGTTCCAGATGTACAACAAAAGAATGAAATACTGAAAGCAGTGAGAGAAAGGAAGAAAATCACCTACAAAGGGAAGCCCATTAGGATCACAGCAGACTTTTCAACACAAACACTCAGTGCAAGGAGAGCGTG
>PVIC010056245.1:0-10996 GCA_004025085.1 Thryonomys swinderianus
AGAGGAGAGGTAACTGGAATAAATTTCTCTGACTGAGAAATTTTCCAAATTAGCGAATTTTTCCAAATTAGTGAATTAGAAATTTTCCGAATCACAGGAAGAAAGGCCATCCCTCTCCCCACAAAACAGAATATATACTGCTAGCAAAACAGAACACGCTGTGGGATAGTATATTCAAGCTGAAAAAGGATAAGATATAGTCTGGGAAAGAAAAGCACTTTGGGTATAGAAAACAAAGATAAGAGTTACAGAAGATTTGTTATGGAAGTTATCACACATAAGAAAAGAATGTAATGAAATCTTTATAAAAGGGTACAAGAAAAAATCTCAGCTGACAAAATTCCCTACCCAGTGAAAGTAGATATATATCCTTTAAAGTAAAAATGAAATAAAAACTTCTCCTACAGGCAAAAACAGTAGGAATGTGTTAATAGTAGACACTTCTTGAGAGAAGTGTTAAAAGGAGTTCATCAGGCAGAAGGAAAAATATATAGGTAAGAAATTTATTTTTATAAAAGAAAGTATGGTAAAAGAAATTGATGGTTTTTTGACTGTTGTTCTGAAAGGTAGCTGTTTATTTGAAATACTGGTAGAACCCATGAATCAATAAACAAAATAAAATGTACAATTGTCACAGAGATGAAAGAGGAGAGTGAATCCATTGTTACATGGATCCCTTAACACACAAGAATTGTTAGACTGTTATTTGAGGGTGGACTTTCATTATTAAAAATTCACTGTAAAACATTGGGCCACTACTAAAGACAATGTTTAAAAGGGGTTATAAATGAATTTCTAAGAAATTATGATACACATTTAAATTAAAACTGGACAAAGTGGGAAAACAGATAAATGATTTTTGAGAGTACTGTATATATTCTGAAAACGTTCTTTATTAAATGAAGATTTGTGAATATTTTCTCTGAATCTGTGACTTTAATTCTAATATATTTAGAATCTAATCTATTCTATCCAATTCATAATATTTTTGGAAAAATAGAATTTCTTAATTCCTCGGAATATATCAGTGCTGTTTTTTCTTTCAAGTGTCATGCTGTCACCATTGCATCTAAGAAATCTTCCCCAAAATGTCAGATTTTGTTGTATTATTCTGCTTTTGTTCTATTTGTCTGTTTGACATCTCAACACCAAAACCATGTTGTATTGATTACTATAGCTTTAGAAAATATCTAATGGATCATTTAAGTCTTTCCACTTTTGGTTGTTCGTTTTTAGTTGAGTGGATTTTTAGATTGATGTAATCTCAGTTTTCTACTTTTGCTTTTGTTTCTTTTACTTTTTTGAGAGATCTTTTGGAGCCTGAAGAATCTCTGCCTCTTCCAATGTCCAGAGGAACTTCTCTTGTATTTTTGTTATAGGTCAGTAAGCTGCTAGACATCTTACAGATAGTTAAAAAGGGCCAGCCATCGAAAAGCTCACAAGAAAGGAAACCTTCACTGGTGGTCAGTACTATCAAAAGAGAAAACTACTTGCTGGGTGTGGTGGCTCATGCCTGTCATCCCAGCACTCGGGAGGCAGAGGCAGCAGGATGAGTTTGAGGCTGGCCTGGGCTACATAGTGAGCTCAGGGCCAGCCTGAACTACAAAGCAAGACCCTGTCTCAAAAAAAAAAAAAAGCAAAAACTCCCCCTGCCAGATACCAGTAACTGATGGGCCTCAATCCCCTTCCTGGGGTGGAGGGTTATGATCTTGATCCACCTCTCCCAGGAACCCAGTGATTACAAATCTCCCTGGGGAAAGACCCACCTCTCCCTGAAAAAAACTTCACTGAAAATCCTGACATGCTTGCTGCGTGACTTGATTTCTCATTGGATCCTATTTAATCAGTATTACCTAAGCAACTATACTGGCTGTAATCTTATTGGTTGATCGTAGTTTGTCCACTTTTAAAAATCTTATTGTAGCCCCCACTTTGAACCCGCCTCACCTCATGGCTTTGTTACATACAAGCCCCCTGGTAAGTGAGCTGAGCAGTCTCCCATTTTCAGGTCCCCCTTCTGTCCCTCTTGGGGACACTAGTGTAACTATTTAATGAATATATTCATGTTGATGAATAAGAGGTACCTGTGTTCTAACATAGACTAAGGACAGATAGGATGGGGTAGAAAGGTGTACCACACAGTGGGGGTGAAAAGCCTAGAGGCAAACCCAATATTTTCCTTTACTTAGTCATTTTCTTTATTTGGTTTACCATGTTACAGTAGCTTCTTTTTAAAAATGATTTCTTAACGTTATCACAACACAGCGATTTCTCATATAACACTAGTTGGGCTGATATTTATATTCTGCATAATCATATCTATAAAAAGTATTAAATGTCTATTAAATTAAATCAAAGTTTCACTTCATCTGACTTTATTGAAAAATGAAAAATTACTGTTTCTTAGTTTTTTTTTGAGACAGGGTCTCACTTTGTATGTTTCTTAGTTTTTGCTCAATCCATTTTTGATGAAAATATAAATTCTTAGGAAACTTATATACTAGATGATACTATTGAAACAGTAAGCAAATAAATACAGAACTCAGAGAGTCATAAGCAATTCTGAAATACAATATTGCAGGTACTGTGATAAAATATTTGCACTGAAATTATTATGCGAAGATATGAATAAAGTAGGATGAAAATATCAAGTTGAACTTTTGTGTGATTGGGTTAGGAATATAATTTTCTTAGTACTTTTTCCAGACATAGAAAAAGGTTATCAACTCTAGATTAACATAGAGATGACATTTATGGTTAAACAATTAGAAGTGCAAAATGCTAAATGTATAATTTCATCTGATTTCTTATGACTAGGTAAGGCTGACCATAGGCCAGAGCTTCATTCACATAGTCATGTCTGCAATGATGCCTTTAAACAAAAAGCAGGATAAAACAGACCTGTCTTGAATAATTGATGGATTGAAAGATGGCAGTGATGTATTTTTATTCTTATAAACAATTGGGATGTTGTTTATAGTATTGTACATGGTAGTAGTGGGTTAAAAATTCCTGCATATTTCAAATATTGATATTGGTTTTCCTTCTAAGGCAACAGTAATTTGAATGATAGTAGCAGTTTGAATAGTTGTTTTGTTTTAGCACTACTTAAAGAAAAAGTATTTTTGCTAAGAAAAAAATCCACATAGATCTGGATTGGAAATAACAACTAAGAAACTAAGAGAGGCCAGAAAAAAGACCGTGTCTGAAGAACTAAAAAAAAGGCTCAAAAACATGTATGATAAAATAAATGTAATATTGTACCTAAATTATCAGTGTGATGTAGAAATTTCTTTATAAATTAAAACCCAAAATTCCACTACCTGATACTCACCATGAAATATTATTATAGGAATGGCTGAACGGTATAATTTTGTTCTCATTTTTTCCTTTTCCTTGGGATTTTTTTTTTTTTTTTTTGAGTCTCGCTTTGTAGTTCAGGCTGGCCCTGAGCTCACAATGTAGCCCAGGCAAGCCTTGAACTCAGCAATCCTCCTGTCTCTGCATCCGAGTGCTGGGATTAAAGGCGTAAGCCACCACGCCTGGCACTGTGGTATGTGTCATTGATTACTGGTGGGCATGAGCCCAGCATTGTATGTGGTTACCGAGATTGAACTCAGGGCCTTGCACTTGCGAGGCAGGTGCTGGAACCACTGAGCTAAATCTCCGGCCCTCCTTGGGATTTCTTATTACCAGTGCAACGGGAATTTATATCATCATAGGCTCTCCTTGAAAAAATTCACATTTATCTTGCTCTCTCAATATAGGTTATAAAATAAAGACATCAGTAAGTGCAGAAATATGTCTACTCATACAGCTTCAACCACAGGAATAAAACTAACGATGAACTGACATTGATCTTGAAAGCAGATTTTTTTTTTGAAGCAATGCTGATGAAGACGGAAAACAAGCCTGTTTTCTTTTAAAAATACAAAACGTATATGTGATAACATTTGAACTTCAAAGAGGAGAATATTTGGCTAAGTAAGTGGATTGGTTCTTAATTTACTAGTATGTAAACTATATTCTATCTAAATTTCATAGAATTGACTTCTGACGTTCTTCTAAAGTAGAAGTTTTAAATTAGAAGTTGACCTTCTAAAAGGGTTCCACCGTGCAATAATGGAATATAGCTCTAGATTGAATTTTGTACAGAAGTAGCAAAGCTTCAGTCACATATAATCTGTTTTTATATACATCGATCCTCTCCATTTATAGGACAATAGCAAATGGAGAATATATATTCTGTATTTTAATTTTGTTGGAAAGTATGGAATTAGGCCAATATAATGGCAACAAGATTTCAGCTAGGGTTGCTGGGTAAAGTACAGGGATGCCTAGTTAAATTTGAATTTGAGATAGACAATTAATATTTCTGTTAATGTAACTATGCTCCAAATATTGTATTGGGTATACTCATATTAATAGTGTTCTTTATTTATCTGGAATTCAAGATTAGCTGTGAGTTCTGTATTTTGATTAGAATCTGGGCATTCTAATCTTGGTAAACCACGCAAGAAATTGTGAGTTATTTATCTACAGGTTTTTGGACAGGACCAGGTGTGACATTTGAAACTTCTTAGAACTTTCAAGTCCTTATGATTAGATCCTCTATTTCTTCCAGATTGGCTGGTTTGTGTCAGAGTGAAAGAGTGTTTTCAGGAGTTTTAGAGGAACTACCTCTGCTCTGTTTCTGGATCTTTTTTCTAATGCTTGGTTGAGAAATATGAAATTCAAGTTAAAAATAAGGAATTGCTTTTTTAATGAATGGATTTGAAAGCAGTAAAATAAACTGAATCCTGTTTCTAATGCTTCTATCTCCTTGGTATTTGTGGAAGTTATAGTTTATTTAATAAATATTTCATTAGAGCTACTTAAATGCTCTCTTTTTTTTTTCATTCTTCTAGTTATTTAATGCTACACTTGGGATAAATTCTTCACATTGGCCCCTTTCCCCATTACAGACCCAAGTGTGTGCTAACTTCTAAGAAGGCATATTGTATTGCATATGTTGATTAACTCCTGGACATCTAATACATTTCTAGAAATGCAATTAAATTGATGGATATCTGCAACGTTTGGTTAAGCAAAAAAGAGAAACTTTGCTCCAAATATGATTTTAGATTTGACTTCCTTTTGTAAGTATTTTCTCTGAAATGTTTGCTTCTTTCATTTTTCCATCTGTTTGCTTAAGAATAGTAATACTGACTGGAAGCTTGGGTTTTTCACACTTTTTTCCTTTGATACAGCTCTCTGGGCTATGCTTTAATTCCAGCTTTGTCGAAGTATCATTCTCTACCAGAATTTATTCAGTTGCTGTCTATAAGGGTACACAAGGACAAAAACGTGCCACCTTCAACATTATGTCTTAAACATCAATGTGTGGTTATTTCCTTTGTGCTTCGCTGTGAGTTCCTGCAGCCCCCTGATCTGACTCTGCCTCCCTGACTCAGGTCCACCTCCTGATCCCCATCTTTCGTGCCCAACCCACCCTGGACTCCTCCTTCTTCGTCCTTCCTTGACCGTATCCAGCCTGCTTCCATTTCTCTGCTTCCTTTCTTATTCCTGAATCTCCTAAGCCAGTACCTGGGCAGTTGTTCACTTTACGTTCATTTCAAGCTTTGCCTGAGTGTCTCTTATGAAGAGCTCCCTCTCTTTGCTGAGTTTAAAGTAACATTCCCTCCTTACTTCTCCTCTGACACTGTTCTATATTTTCTTTGTTGTATTGATTACTACTTGCAATTGTTACTTGCATTTGCTCATTTTAAAGTTTCTCAGTTTTACCTCTTGAATATAATTTATTGATTACTTTGGTTCTAGACTCTATTTCCAGACTAATTTCTATCAATCAGCAGTTGAACTTCTACCAAATTAGATTATTGTATGATCCTAGAACATCAAGTAAGGCTTCTTAGCACCGTACAGTTTCTCTTTTATTTTTTTTTTCAAAAGGAGGAATTTTTGTCTTCTATTCCATTGGGATATTCTGCATTTAACATCTTCAGAAGACATTCTAAACAGGCAATGTAAGAATATGTTAATTAATTTACCTTGATACTCTTCAATTTATTTGCTATGGAGGAACTCAAGTGCTGACATTTTTGAATGAATGTTTAATATTTGTGCTTAGAGTGCAAAGATTTCAAATGGAGTTTGACAAAACATCTTATTATCCTCTTTAGTTTTGCAGAAATTCTCAAAATCGTGTTTGTAACCAACAAGTGAATTAAAAACATGGATTTTTTTTTCATGGTTGAAAGAGTTATTTGGGAGGTACTGAAGTATTTGGTGGGCCTCTAATAGAGTCTTTCTTCATGTTTCTAACTTGTTTTCCTACCGTCCTCCGCAGGCTGTCTGTGAGGTCCCATCCCGTTGTAAGCCTAGTCTTTTTTTTTTTTTTTTTTTTTGCTTTTTGAGACAGGGTCTCGCTTTGTAGTTCAGGCTGGCCCTGAGCTCACTATGGTGCCCAGGCAAGCCGCCGCGAACTCAGCAATCCTCTTGTCTCTGCCTCCCGAGTGCTGGGATTACAGGCCTGAGCCACCACGCCCGGCATTGTGGTATGCGGTGTTGATTGCTGGTGGGCGTGTCTCCACGCCCAGCATTATGTGTGGTTACCGGGGATCGAACTCAGAACCTTGTGCTTGCAAGGCAGGCGCCGGAACCATTGAGCTAACCCTCCGGCCCTGTAAGCCTAGTCTTAATGCTAGTATCAGAATATCATCCACATAACCAACAGGAAACTTCCCAAGCATCACTCGTCACTTCCCCCAAGATCCTTTTTCAAGGGCCAAGGAACTCAAAAGAATGGTTAGCTATTTGTCAAATGCTACACATGCACGATTCACGGCAGGTATCTAGTTTCACTTTTTGAAATATGTCCTTTTGAAGTAAAATTATTGGCCCTTTACTGGTGGATTTCTCCAAGTTTTGCTTGTTTGAAAATACATCTATTTTGTGCTTGTTCTTGCAATACACTTGTGTTTCCTGTTTCATTTTAGGTTGCTACTTACATCTTGCCAGCAGCTCGGAGACTTCCTTCCTTCTGCCTTTCATGTTTTGTTACTCGTAATTCCACACCGCTGTTCTGTTGTAGCTGATGAGAATTTTTTCTCTACTTTTTAATCCTTTATTTTCTATTAAGTTATGCAATTGTACTACAATGCGTCCATTGATTTCTTTATATTCTTCCTTTTTTGCTCACATAATGCCTCTTGCACACGAGGATTTATGTTATTTATCATTATTAAACAAACCTCAGCGATGATCTAGCAAAAAATGGTGCCTCCAGGTTTCATGGAAGAGACTCTAAGTAAAACAAGGCTAGATTATTTCATTTTTTAAAATGTATCTTTTGAAATCTCTGATATTTTTGTTTTGGCTTCTCAATTCTCTTGAGTAATGTTTTAGTTATGACTTCTAATTCACTCTTTTAAATGAATTTAAATATATGTTTCAGTTTATTTTAGGAAGTCTAATAAGTTTGCTCTCTTGTTTTATTTCAAAGTATATCCTATATATTCAAATATATTTGAACACACTAAATGAATAATTGAGCTTGAAACAAACCAAATGAATTATTCAGATGTGTGAATGATTTTGCATTTGTTTTCTTTCTCACTGTTTGCTCAATACAGTTCTTATTTCTTTACATTATTTCCCATAGTATAAACATAGCCTTAAATATTTAAATTCATATCTATGTAAATATACAATTAATGGCTATATTTCTTATTTTCTGCTGGGTGTCTCTCAAAGTGTTATTTTCCTATAACTTTAACTATCTTCCTTTAACCCCATATTTAATTTATCTCAAAATGTAAGACGACTGGGGTATATATTGAGGATACTTTCATTCAGAGAAAATCTGCCCATCTATCTGTCTATCTACCTATCTCTCTACCTACCTAACTACCTCTAAAGTGAACTTGAAATATCAAATTTATACCCCTTTTAGAGTCTTCGGTTTACTCCAGTAGACACTTACTCATCTTCCTCTTTTTCTTTGCCATGTTGTTTAAATTTCTCCCACTTTTCCTCTGCATTTACCAATCAAAGAACAGATTCCAACTGTTTTCCTTTGTGTTTCTTTGGATTTTCTTATAATCCATCTCCTTAACTCAATCTTACAATAGAATTCATATTTTATCCAAGACCCACCTACTTTTTCACATCAATAAAGTTTGAAGTACCCGCGGGGCGTGGTGGCTCACACCTGTCATCCCAGCACTCGGGAGGCAGAGACAGGAGGATTGCTGAGTTCGAGGCTTGTCTGGGCTAATAGTGAGCTCAGAGCCAGCATGAACTACAAAGCGAGACCCTGTCTCAAAAAAAAAAAAGTATAAAGTACCATGCATGTTTCAATAGCTGTAAAAATCAATTTTCCTTATTTATCTGAGCAATTGTGATAATAGGTAACATTTGGCATTGATTACTATTATACAGTATTTGCAGAATTCCAGAACAAATGACAAGCTAATTAAAAAAAAACAATAAAAGGAATTAATGAGTTGTAAGACTCTAAGTGGGTTTACATCTCCCAGGAATGGTCGAGAATATCTCCCAAGATAGGCTGTAAAGTCTGACTGCTGTTTCCAGATTTGCAGTATAACTTAGTGCATTTCTGAGTTGCTAATTTTCTTTTGAAAGGCTGATCTTATATTTAATGCTGCCAAGGAGCATCTCATTCAACCAATATTTACAAATATTTCATTTTTTTCCACAAAAGGGTAACTTGTCTTTTTAGATTTTTTAAATGACCCTTCTTTATCCACTTAATAAGGTAAAACAGTTTCCCCTGGCTGGGCTGAAAGCAGTTTTCTGTGGTTGCTATTCAGCCTTAGAAACCCGAAGGAAAGCATTTTCCTTTTACTGGATTCTTATGAATTTAATGAAAATTCCTCAACATGATATCCTCATACTCAAGTCTTCTTCACTATCTATAATGGGAGAATTCTAAGAAATCATCATACAAACAATACTTTTGCCTCCCTATTTTAACATCACACTCTCAGAAAAATTTGATTATTTAACTATAATTTGATGAATATCATAAAGGTAAAAATCGTCATGTGAGAGTAAGCTGAATTAACTTTGGATGTGAAGAACAGCTAAGGAAAGTTTCTCTAGAGAAATTAAAATAGTAATAAAGAGAAATCAATTAAGATTTGCTTGAATAGGAAAAACAAAGGGAGGTGGAAAAAGAAACATTCTAAGCAGAGGGGAAAATACGTGCCAAGAGCTGGAGGCAGAGCAATGAAAAGCAGTTACACAGAGAGCGCGGAGGGTCCTCAGGAGTGGGTGTGGTCGGAAGAGATTTGTAAGTGGGGAGAATTTTAATTTTTAAGTGGGAAGAAGATGTCAAGAAAGTAAACCTCTTAGCAACGTGAACCATGGAAGGTCTGTAGTTGTAAAAAAATGAAAACCTCAGGTTTGACATTGTTAAGAGTAACCCTAATGGGGAAATAGATTTGGTTGGTACTGGCAGCAGGAGGGCATCTGGGGCAAAGCAGGGCTTTGCCAATCGTCTCAGTGAGGAGGAACATAGGTTGGGTTGGACGCTGGGGTTATCAGGCCACGGCCTCAGGGTGTAGATTCGAAGGACACCGAGGCATGAAATGTGTAGGATTTACAATTGATAGAGCGATGTCATGTCTGAATGATTAACATCAGTTTTTAAATTAAATGTTAATAATTAACATCAGTGGAGATGTGAGCTCTTTATCGCTGATGGATGAATAAACATCAATTTTTCAATCCACTCACTTCCCCCACTTTTAACAGAGCCATTTTTTTATTCCGATCCTTCTACTAACTAACATTTAACAATTCTTTTTTCTTAAATCTAAGTGAGAGCTTTTCCTTCTTTTTCAGCATGACATTCCACACGATTTGATTCTTTTCAGCAACTTCCTACTCGCACCTCATTTTGCCATTGGATTTTGTCCTTAGACAGAGACCTGATTCGATATTATCAGCACCGCTCATGTCTTCGCTGCCTGGAGAAGAGAAAGATGACACAGCTTTCTTTTATCTGCTGTTGTGCTTTCCTTAGATGTGGACTTAGTTTAATTCTGAGTAGATATGAAAATTGTCATTGTTACGAATGCAGCGCTAGCACCTGACCTCTGACTTACCGTCCAGCCTTGACCTGGCAGGGAATCTGCCTGGCATGTTGCTCTGCTCTCTGATAACATATCTGATAGTGTACGAATGATTTATGAAGAGCTGCCCTGGGTTTAAGAGTTGATTTCCTTAGTGCTTTCAGAGTAGGACATCTTATGCACATTAGCTTTTTACCTCGCAACTTTCCTTAATTATATTCAAAAAGAAATTGTGTTACTAGTTTAGAACTTTTTTTTTTTTTTTTTGAGACACTGTCTCTCTTTGTAGTTCAGGCCGGCCCTGAACTCACTATGTAGCCCAGGCAAGCCTTGAACTCAGCAATCCTCCTGTCTCTGCCTCCTGAGTGCTGGGATGACAGGCGTGAGCCACCATGCCTGGCCTAGTTTAGAATTTTATTAAAGGTAAATCTTATGCTGCAAACTTTGCCATACAAAACCATGTTACAGAAAGCAAAAAATCCAAACACCACATCGTATTTTATTTTGTGTAATATAAAATGTACCAAACAATTGTGGACTAACTTTATTCAATCCTGCCCTAAGGTGATTTGCTCAGCTCTGGAGATTATAGTGTGAAGATTAAAGGGTGACTTTTTCGTAGAGTTTTTAGAGACAGAGGGGATGTTTTACAGGTGAGGTGATTTAAGAGTGCAGTTGCTTTTATAGTGAGGGAAGTCTCAGTAAACCTAACAGGAAACGTTTAACTGTGTGTCTAGTTAGTTTCAAGGGGACAAGCAGTTTTCATCTCAATGCATCAGTCCTGAAATGAGAATCAGAAGGGTCTGTGTTTGCTTCTGTCACAGGTATTGAAGGGAGCAGTGGGCGAGCATGTCTGAGGATATCAAAAAAAGGCACCAGAGGAGGATCTATGTCTC
>PVIC010056246.1:0-11021 GCA_004025085.1 Thryonomys swinderianus
CCCAGCACCTTCCATTTTGACAGTCTTTGTAACGTCTTCTGCTTTCCCGCCACCGTGAAGTAAGCAGTCTTCATCCACCAAGCCTCTTCACCATTGATACTTATGTCCTGGAGCCTTTGAAACCATGAACCAAACAAAGATCTCCTTGAAGTTGTGTATTTTGGTCACAGCAAACAAAAGCTAACAATGTAGAAAACAAGGCCTGGAGCTCCTGAGACGCACAAGTGTAAATCTGCAATGAAAGGCTGAAAAGACCCGAGTGTGATGATATCCACAGGTGATAACAGTAGCAAGAGGTGTACTTGCTGGTGCAGGATGCAGATTTTCAAATGCAAACTGACTTCCTCCTCCCTCTTCCATTCCATCCATGCTACAAACTTTTTAGATGGTGGCGCCCACAGTCCCATCATCCCCCTCAGTTTGCTGGCCTGAGTACTAACTCCTCGATCAAATCTGGAACCATGCTTTACTAATCTAGTAGATGTTGGTTACTCCAGCCAAGTGGACAAACTCATTTACCTGAGAAGGTAAATGATGAGCACTTCCCTGACTCCTAACTCTGTTCTGAAGTGGTTCACCAGATTTTATTTCCAGAAGCAGTCTGTTGCTCCACAGACTCTTTCCTGCTTAGTATTATTGTATCCTGATTTTTGCCATCTAATAAGTGTGGTATCTTATTTAGTTTCCATTTTCTACACTACCATTGATATGAAGCATCTTTTGATAAGTTTGCCTACTCAGGTTTCCTCTTTTTTTTTTTTCTATTTTTTGAGACACAGTCTTGCTCTGTAGTTCAGGCTGGTCCTGAACTCACTTTGTAGTACAGGCAAGCCTCAAACTCACAGCAATCCTCCTGCCTCTGCCTCTCGAGTGCTGGGATTACAGGCGTGAGCCACCACACCCAGCATTGTGGTGTGTGGTACCAGGATTGAATTTGGGACCTTGTACTTTCCAGGTAGACACTGGAACCACTGAGCTAAATGCCCAGCCCAGGTTTCCTCTTCTGTGCCTGTTCAAGTCTTCTTGTCCTTTCCCCCATTCCCAATAGATTCTCTGTGGTTTTGTTTTTTTTTTCTTAATGGGTGTTTCTTTAATCTAGGTATAATTCGTTTTTATTTTCATCTTGTGAGTTAACATGTTGTACCTCTCTGCTCCTTTTGTGATTGTCTTTACCCATGGCATTTCTTTAAAAGTTCTTTTTTTTTTTTTTTTTTTTTTGAGACAGGGTCTCGCTTTGTAGTTCAGGCTGGCCCTGAGCTCGCTATGTAGCTCAGGCAGGCCTTGAACTCAGCAGTCCTCCTGCCTTTGCCTCCTGAGTGCTGGGATTACAGGCGTGAGCCACCAAGCCTGGCCTTTGTGGTATGTGGTACTAATTGCCAGTGGGCGTGAGCCACCACACCCAGTATTGTTGTATGTGGTTACCAGGATCCAACCAGGGACCTCGCGGTTGCTAGGCAGACACTGGAACTACTGAGCTAAATCTCTGGCCCTAAGAGTTCTTAATTTTATTGTAGTCAAATTTTAAATCTTTTATACTTACTGCTTTCTGTGTTTTATATAAATATCCTGAGGTAATCAAAGTATTTTCCTATATTGTCTTCCCCCTTTCACTTTGAAGTTAATCACTATGAAACAAAGAAGCCTAATCTCGTTTTACATTTTTATTATTATACCTAAATTATCCCAACACCAGTCATTCAGGGGTAAAGGGCGTGTTCTTCCCCTGTATGGTCTGCAGTGTCGCTTCTGTCAAAGTTGAGTGTTCATGTTAGTTGAATCTGTGTCTGAACTCTGTTCAGTGCGTTGTCCCTTCCCAAGACTTTATGAATTAATTACTACACCTTCTAATGAGTATGAGATTAGATAAGCAAGTCTTAACTTTATTTTTGTCTTTTGAATGTCCTGACTATTGTTAGTCTTTGCATTTTGAAGTCAGTCTGTCAGGTTTCACGAAAATCTTTGTCTTTATGTCTCAACAGTGTTTATAATTTTGTTTATAGATGTCTTAACAACTTAACATACTTTTTGTTAGATTTATTGCTAGATGTTTAATGTGACTATTGTTAATTTACTTTTTTTCCATTTCCTTCCAGTGACTGGGATCAACTCAGGGCCTCATGTGTGCTAGCCTGATGTCCTACTGCTGAGCTGTGCTGCCAGTCCTACATAATTATTTTTGAGACAGGGTCTCACTATCCAGTTGAAGGTGGCTTTAAACTCACTGAGTAGTCTGGGCAAGCCTCAGATTTATGATGATCATTGTGCCTCAGGCTCCCAAGTGCTGGGATTACAGGTGGGCACCACCATGCCCAGTTTCATTTTCTGAGTGTTGCATCCATACATAAAATTGTGTAGGAAACTGGGTATGATGGCCTACACCTATAATACCAGCACTCTGGGAAGATGAATCAGGATCACAAATCCATTTAGTGCAATTAGAGACTCAGCAAGATCCCGACTGAAAAAACAGGGTCTCCCTTTATAATTCAGGCTGGCCCTGAGCTTACTGTGTAGCTCAGGCAAGCCTCGAACTCAGCAGTCCTCTGCCTATGCCTCCCAAATGCTGGGATTACAGGCTTGGGCCACAAAGCCTAGTAAAAAAAATTCTGTTTTGAGACAGGTTCTCACTTTGTAGTTCAGGCTGCCCCTGAGTTCACTATGTAGCTCAGGCAAGCCTTGAATTCAACAGTTCTCCTGCCTCTACCTCTTGAGTGCTGGGATTACAGGCATGAGCCACTATGCCTGGCCCATCTAAAAATTTAAAAGGTGAAGAGCTAGACATGTCGCTCAGGACAAAGATAAGGCTTAGTGCCTAAAACAACAGAAAGAAAGAGATAAATGTTGAGTGTTTGTTAAAACATTTCTGAAAATGTATCTTCATAGTAGTTTGGCTGAAATAGAAATAAGTTTGAGATTATCATCCCATGGCCTCTTGTTCTTCACAGTCACAAAAGTGAGTTCTTACCAGTTCAATTCTAGTTTCTTCCCATCTGTTCTGTTCTCTCTGAAAGCCTTTACATTCTTCTTTTAATTCTTCATGTTCTGAAACCATCACTATATCTTGTAACAGTTTTTTAATATAATCTTGAATATCTGTATGTTTGTTTTAAATGTTGAGTTCTTTGAATCATATGTTCTGTTTCTGGAAAAATGTTTTCTGTATTTCCTGCTTTGTTTTAGTCTCAGGTCAGCAAGCATTTTCTGTAGAGTAACATACCATATTCAGATTTTTAAGTCCATGAATCAAAATTAACAATATTATGTGAGTACTTACATAAGGAAAGAGACGTTTTGATAACATTATAGTGACAAAATTTAACATATTAACCAGTTGCAGTACTGCATGCCTGCAAGGCTAGAGCTTGATAGGTTGAGGCAGGGGTTCTCAAGTTCAAGCCCAGCCTGTACACCTTGATGACTTCATGAGACCCTGTTTCAAAATAAATATAAAGGACTGGGAATGTGGCTAGTGCAGAGGGCTTTGGTTTAACCCAGTACCATAAAAAAAGAACAGTGAAAAAAATCAAGTAATAATAACTTTTTATAACTCAGGCCTGCTAACAAGAATAATAGGATTCTGTGGGATAATAAGTGCTTAATTGGAGTTACTGTTCCCTGCCTCCAAAATTGATTGATAAGATTTAAATTTTATTTCAACTCTAAAGATACCTTTCACTACAGATAGATACTGCCAAATGCTGATAGGAGTTTAGCAGCATATGGTTTTAGTTGAACATACTCATTGCCTGGCAGAACATTGTGGAACTTTATTAGACTCTTTTCTTGACTTGTCTTAGTAGAAGCTCCTCAGAGCACAGTTAAGTGGATTTTGAAATGGCACCTTCCCTTATACTTGCATTTAAATCTGGAAGAACACTGATGGAACTATAGTTTGAGTGTGGGAAACCCATCTGCAAATTCATATAGGAATGGAGATGTTCCTGTTTTAACTTTGAACAACACAGTAAAACTGGACAACATTAGTAACATCCATCAGCTTATCAAGAGCCGAGGAAAACTATTGAAATTCTTTGTCTTTTTAAAACATTATCTGCTCCCTAGTATGATGCTGCACGCCTGTAACCCAGCAGTTGGGGAAGGTAAGGAGATTGCAAGTTCAAGGACCGGGCAGCTCAGCAAGATCCTGACTCAAACTAAAATGTAAAAAGTGCTAAGGATATAGCTCAGCAGTTGACCACTTACCTAGTGTATGTGAAGTCCTGGGTTCAGTCCCAGTAACACTTTTTAAAAAAACTTTAATTTTTCCCAACTTCATTTTTTTCTCAGCAGTTGTTCTTACAAAACTCCAATTGTCTTAAACAACTTCATTTTCCCTGAATATATTTATTCCACTGCTGCAGTTAAATACCACTTAATTAACTATCAGAAGCCCCTGGCTCAGGTTTTGGTCTCTTGTTGAATGCTACAATGCAAGACTGGAAAAACTCAAAAATTAAAGAGACGGAGGAATGGGAAGCCAGGATAACCAGTGCTCATGTAAGTAAGGCTGAACAAGTAAAGGACCTGAATTAGTCAGAACTGTTTATATTTATTAGTGACATCATAGTTATATTGAGGTAAAAGAGACTACATGAAAGGGCATGTAGTTGTTAAAGACACTAAGGCATTCTTGAGTTAGGAACAGAATAGACAAAATATAGGTTGTGCTTAATTTTTTTTTTTTTAAACTGTCTCACTCTGTAGTTCAGTCTGGCCCTGAGCTCACTGTGTAGCTCAGGCAAGCCTTGAACTCACAGCAGTCCTCCTGCCTCTGCCACCCAAGTGCTGGGATTACAGGCGTGAGCCATCATGCCCGGCACTGTGGTGTGTGGTACTGACTGCTAGTGGGCATGAGTCACCATACCCGGTACGTGTTGCCAGATTGAACCAGGAACCTTGCATTTGCTAGGGGGGTGCTGGAACCACTGAGCTAAATCTCCTCCCCTTAACCTCATCTTTTTAAAATATGGGTGCAAGACAGTAAACATGACATGTAGGCTTTGGCCAGACTTAACTTCTGTGAGCAAGCCACGTGTGGGGTTTGTTTGTTTTGAGACAGGGTCTTGCTTTTGTAGTGCTGGCTGGCCCTGAGCTCACTGTATAGCCCAGGAAAGCCTGGAACTCAGCAATCCTCCTGTCTCTGCCTCCTGAGTGCTGGGATTACAGGCATGGCTCACCACGCCCAACACTGTGGGGTGTGGTGCTAATTGCTGGTGGGCATGAGTCGCCACACCCAGCATTGGATGTGGTTACCAGGATCAAACTCAGGACCCTGCGCTTCCGAGGCAGGCGCCAGAACCACCAAGGTAAATCTCCAGTTTTGGGTTAATTCTTCACAGCCTGTTCTGCTCACAGCCTGCTCTGGGCATAATCAACAGGGCAGTCCCCCACAATTAAGTCCCTATCAGCTTTCTTTCACTGGCCAATAAATGAACCACATAGAAACTTACTTTGATTATAGTTTTGCTTCCTTTTTTTTCATTTGAGACAGGGTCTTGCTTTGTAGTTCAGGCTGGCCCTGAGCTCACTATGTAGTCCAGGTTGGCCTCAAATTTAGCAATCCTCCTGGCTCTGCTTCCTGTGTGCTGGGATTACAGGCATGAGCCACCACACCCAGCCTTTTTTAATTTCTGTGGAGAAAGAAATTTGTGATGAGATAACATTTTAAACTTTCTAATTTTTCTATTTGTGTATGTTGGGAATATTGTGATGAATACGTAATATTATCAGCATATACTATGTTCTTGGACTGCTGTGTTACATAATAATTCCAATAATTTATCATCTAATTTGACATTTTAAAAAATCCATAGTTCACTATAGAGGACTTAATACCCAGATGAGAAATCTTAGCTTTTATTAGACATTAAGTTCAATTTCTTTGGGTAATAGCTTTGTTTTGGGGGGTTTTATTCTCCTAGAGTAAATTCCTGATTGGTTTTATTTTGGTGAGGGGTTGAGCAGAGGGAATTTGTTGTAATAGCTTTGTCTATTTTTACGTGTACAATTATTTCATCCTCATGTATTACTGGCATTACTCCTCCTAAGTCCAGCCTCCAGAGTATAACTTTCTTTTTGTGAAAACTTTGTTCATCTCTCAATTACTAATAGATGCACCTGAAATCCTGTGCCTTCACACACATACAACCACAAGGCTGTTTACGTACTGACCTAATGTACCTTCCTGAATAAAAGCAAGAAAATCTTTTACTTGCAAGAAAAGAAGAATTTCTTGAGATTATAGGCATGAGCCACCACACCCTGCATTGTGTTGTGTGGTTACTGGGGATCAAACTCTGGACCTTGAGTTTGCAAGGCAGGTGCCTGAACCCTGAGCTAAATCCCCAGCCCATTTAAATAACATTCTAAGTTATACTGTGCAAAGAACAGCAAGCTGAACCAGTGAGTTTATTGGTAATTAAATGAAAAATTCAGTCCTCTGTATTTTGTATATTTCAGTGCTTCTGAAGCAGATGATTAGTAATACTCACTTCTACCACATAAATAATGTAATTGATGATTGTCCTGGTTTTATTAATGTTCCTCTGTCTTCTCACATCTTCATTCAATATGAATTAGACATGTTATTACCAGAGGTAAAAGGAATCTGTTTCAGTATTATAGACCTGTGTGGATTGTATAGGTGAGATCACCTAATCCATTCATCTGGATTATTGTAAAATTTTGAATCATATACAGTGAACAGAATTCCATTCTGTGTTTGATGAAACTAATTCCATTCTGTTTGACAGGAGCTGGCACATACTAATTTGGTAGAGCACTGACCTCATATACCTCAGTAGTAGGGCACTTACCTGATTCCCAGCACCAACGGGTAAATGTAAAGTCAACTTAATCACAATAAACATGGCTTTTCTTTTGTCCTCATTACTGATAAAACTGCTGTGAGTCTCAGTAGAAAAAGTTGGCTTTGATAGCAGTGATAGATCTTAGTATGTTAGTTTTCAGTTGGGCTAATACAATTTTTGCCTTGTAAAATGATGAAATACTGAGTCAAAATATTTTTCAAAAATACTGTGTGATAACTATAGTCCTGTAATCCCCTTCTGTCAATTCAGGTTTGAGAATGTAGACTTAATTTATAAAATCAGACAGTTTATAAATTTAGGATCATCTCTCAAATTATCCTTGAATATATTATACAGGTTTGATTGTAATTCTGGAAGTTTTCAAATATACTAAGATTGGAAAGAATAGTATATGAAACTCATGTGCCCATCATCAAAGATGATCAATCTGTGGCCAGTCTGGTTTCTTCTGAAAACTAAGCTGTTTTGAATCTTAAGTTTTTTAAATCAGAATTTAATTTTTACTTAGGTTAGGTACTTTGGAAACTCTACAACATCACTCAACAGTTTGCCATATAGAAAATCAAGAAGTAAAGACTATGAGTCATACAGTGATAATGATACCTGCAATCAGGAACCAGAAAATAATTTTGAGAAAGAACTTCAAATGTACATACGAGCTAAAGAAATGGCAAATGCTCCTCAGCCTGTCCTGTCTTATAAAGAATCTGTGACAAAAGAGGAAGTAAAAGATACCAAGCTGTGTAAGTACCAACCTGTTTTATCATTATAATGTATTTAGAGAAGCAGTCAGTTTTAGTATTTCATTTTCTGTTACAAACAGAAAGATCCAGGTTTTCCTGGATCTTTACACAGGCATAAGCTTGTGATGCCTGAGACCCATAGTACCTGCTCAGTGTCTGTAGGAGAATCTGGAGGTATAGGTAGATTATCAAGGTCCCTGACTCCATCTAGAGATAATGCTGAATCTGTGATAGGCTGTGTCTATTTACACTGCTGTCATGTGAAGAGTTCTCTAGAATGGTTGTATGTCAAACTGTAGCTTAGAAGTACATTTTAGATCAATAAAGTGAGATTTAGCCATAGATAGGTCAAATGAATTCGTTATTTTTTTCCCCTTTTCTTTTGTAGTTCTAGGGACTGAATCCAGGCATGCTTTACCACTAAGGTACACCTCCATCCTTTGTAAAATTGTGAGACACAGTTTCACCAAGTTGCCTAGATGGCCTTGGACCTGAGATCCTCCTGCCTCAGCCTCTTACAGCTGGGATTTCAGGTGTACATCACCATGCCCAGCAGCAAGTAAAATTTTTAATGCTATTTTTTTTTTTTTAGTTTTTTTTTTTTTTAGTTTTTTCTACCCTCTCAAGCATTTCTTCTATATATCTGTAGATAAATGACAGGTTTGACTACAGTATATGAGGTCATTTTAAATGGTTAGGGTTTTTTCTCTTGTAAATCTGTGGTGGTTCCTATTTGAATCCGTCATACCCAAAACACTCCTTAAAGCTTACAAAATTGATTTCATTCTTTTTCCCCTACTTACAGTGCCATATATATATATATATATATATATATATATATATATATATATATATATATATTTTTTTTTTTTTTTTTTTTTTTTTTTTTTTTTTTTTTTTTTTTTTTTTTTTTTTTTTTTTTTTTGAGACAGGGTCTCGCTTTGTAGTTCAGGCTGGCCCTGAGCTCACTATGTAGCCCAGGCAAGCCTCGAACTCAGCAATCCTCATGCCTCTGCCTCCTGAGTGCTGAGATTACAGGCATGAGCCACCACACCCAGCACTGTGGTATGTGGTATTGATTGCTGGTGGGCGTGAGTCTCCACGCCCAGCATTGTATGTGGTTACCAGTCATTAGAACTCAGGACCTTGCGCTTGCGAGGCAGGCACCGTAACCACTGAGCTAACCCTCCGGCCCTGCCTTATATATTTTTAGGTGCAAGTTGAGTTTGATCCTCAGTATCAAAAGAAAAAAAAAGTTAATTCAGGATATACAGTAATTTTCTTTGGTCTCTTATTTAAGGGCTTCTAGAAACAGGTCAGTTCCTACTTTTTCCTCACTGAGGAGCAGAGAACCTTACTGAATAAGATGTACTTTTTTTTTTTCCTTGAGACTGGGTCTCGCTTTGTAGTTCAGGCTGGCCCTGAGCTCATAATGTAGCCCAGGCAAGCCTGGAACTCAGCAGTCCTCCTGTCTCTGCCTCCCAAGTGCTGGGATTACAGGCGTGAGCCACCAAGCCCGGCACTGTGGTATGTGGTATTGATGGCTGGTGGGTGTGAGTCACCATGCCCAGTACTGTTGTATGTGGATACCAGGTTCAAACCTGGAATCTTGCTATTGGGCACTGGAACCACTGAGCTAAATCTCCGCCCCAGGATGTGCTTCTTAAGAAAAAACTGATAAACTTTTATGTCATTAAAAAAAATAACTTTCTTATTTCTAGCTACTAAAACAAAAAATAAAAAACTTAAACCTGGTCACAAGAATGGTAAGCAGAAGAAAATGAAACGAAAACACCCTGGTGCTGGAAACAAAAGGACAGATGCCTTACTGCAAAATAGGAGGCCACTGGAAGAGGTATGGGAATCTGGGCCTGTAGACACTTAGGACAGGACAGTAAATGGCTCTTATGGATCTGCTTTTTCTGGGGGCTTTTAACTGGATGGCAGGCTTTTTATTAGGCTTGGTCAGAGGAGATAAGAGTAAGTGTGGTCCAGTATTAGAAATACAGATATTATGGACTGAAACAAAAAATCTGTTCCCAGAAGAATCTGAAGTTCTGGAGTTCAGGTAATGGCCTACAGTTATACAGCACCAGCCATGTGTGAAGTTTGATTCCTAGACTCTGGTCAGTTTCCCTTTTGTTTGGTGGATATTGGCTCAGATGATTTATTCAGCCAAAGTTAACAGCTCTGTGACATATTCTATCATATGTTAGAATTTAATAACAGATAAAGCCAAAGGTTTAAGCAAAGACATACATCATTAATAAGATTAATTTTGATATTCTTATAAATAAACAGTTGGACATTATTGCAAAACAGATGAGTAATTGATTCTACACATTAGCATCCCATAGATGCACATACTGTAATCCTCAAATTGTATTTACCAATTTTAGGATAGAGAAGCTGTAAATTGTACTACCAGATAGTACACTGAAAGTAGTATCTTTTCCTTTTATGCCTAATTACCTCCTTCAAAGTTGTATTTCTGTTTACTTCTGCCAATCAGTATGTACAGCTCACACCCAGTAACATCTCATTCAAAGTAGAAATTTCACAGCTCATTGTTCAGCCGATTGTTCCCAGCCTTGTCTCCATTATTTGAAAGATCTTTCTTAGACTTCTTATCATAAGTACTGGCACCTTCATTATAAAGTTTTTTATTCATTTTTTATGAAAAAAGGCAAAGTATAATGAAATACTAAAATGCTAACATTTGATGATGGAATGCCGTCAAAACTGAGTGCCTTCATATTTAAATTGATGCACAAAAATTCTTACACATGGTGAGTTTAGAATCTGAATCACTTTTTAATCTCTTAAAAGGTGGTTTAAAATAATTTTGTTCAACAGAACAAAAATACTTAACTTTCTGTTTCTCACTTTAGTTTTTGTTTTTGAAGGATGATGCACCTAAGAAGCAGCAGCATGTGAGAATGAGTCAAGGATTCATCAACCAGCATACAGTGGAACGCAAGGGGAAGAAAGTTTGCAAATACTTTCTTGAAAAGAAATGTATTAAGGTATAAAAATGTGTAAGGAGCCCAGGGATGTAGCTCAGTGGTTCTGGCAATTGCCTCCCAAGGGCAAGGTCCAGAGTTCAATCCCTGGTACCAAAAATCTAAAAAAAAAAAAAAAAAAAAAAATGTGGGTTGGGGCCAGAGGGTTAGCTCAGTGGTTCCGGCGCCTGCCTCACAAGCGCAAGGTCCTGAGTTCGAGCCCCGGTTACCACATATAATGCTGGGCATGGAGACACGCCCACCAACAATCAACACCACATACCACAATGTCGGACGTGGTGGCTCACGCCTGTAATCCCAGCACTCGGGAGGCAGAGACAGGAGGATTGCTGAGTTTGCGGCGGCTTGCCTGGGCACCATAGTGAGCTCAGGGCCAGCCTGAACTACAAAGCGAGACCCTGTCTCAGAAAAAAAAAAAAAAAAAA
>PVIC010056247.1:0-10994 GCA_004025085.1 Thryonomys swinderianus
AAAAAAAAAAAAAAAAAAAAAAAAATGGATGGGGACATAGCCGGTGTGAAGGCTCTAGTTCGATTCCCAGTAGGAAAAAAAAAAAAAAGAAGAAGAAGAAAATAAAATATCTAATAGGTATAAATTCAGATAGCATACAGTACATCTGTTAAAATGGAGAAAAGGAATGAGGGGTATAGAATGAGCTGGGTGTATACAGAAAAAACTTTAAACTTTTCCCAATGTTCATGATAATAGTGTTAATATGAGGTTATCTCTATGAATATATAGAATATATGTACAGAATATATATATTCCAGAAAGATGCATAGAAAAAAAATAGAGATCTTTCCCTAGCTCCCTAGCTCTGCTCATCAGTTTGGAAATAATGACCATTCAGTCACCAGCAAACATTCTTAATGCCCAGACTGTGGTCTTGTAATGTAATTTTCCACCAACAATGATATAAGCTTCTTGAAGACACGGATCATTGTTTCTGAAGCAGGAAATACAGAAGACAAGCCTGAGCTCTTGTCATGGGAGAAATGAAACTATCAAAAATTTCTAGGGCTGTCAAAAACGACCCAGAAATCAAGTTGGAGAGGCTTCACTGTTAAGGTTCAATGGGTTTCAACATGAACAAATGCACGTGAATATACTGAGAGAAAGGAAGCTAACTTTCTTGTTGGAAAGAAAAATTACAGAGAAGGGGAAGGCTGAAAAAAAAACTATGTGGTATTTGACTGCAATGTGAGATACTGACATGAACTCCTATATGTTATATATAGATATCTATGTAAAATGAACTCATATGACATATACGTATAGTGAGTCTGCAAAAAAACTTTGCCCTACTAATCTAATGACCATCATTTTGAGAACCTCTTATAATTGCAGAGGCCAAAGGACACTTGTATTAATCTCTTTATGTTTCAGTATATTTAGTATTAAAATAACTGTACAAGTTTTTCTTTTCCTGATACTCCTTTTTTGGCAGACTCTGTATAATTGAAACACAACAAATGTATGGGTGTAAATGTTCATTATTTCCTAGGTCTAACTAATCTGATTGACTGGAAATAATGACATCCAGGAGCAATAAGCATATCTAATGTCCAGATTTGGAGTCCAGCCTTCTCCACTAAGAGATACCATGGTACCTGGTGAAATGGCTAAAATGATTGGAGAACTCTCCTGTGTAACTCAGCAGAATATTAGAAAAGAGAACAGTATCCACCTAAAAGGACAGCTGATATAGTTTGAATGAGATTTGTGCACTGAATGAGATGGTAGGGCTATATGAATTTTCTTGATTTTTTATTTTTATTTTTATTTTTTTGAGACAGGGTCTCACTTTGTAGTTCAGGCTGGCCCTGAGCTCACTATGTAGCCCAGGCAAGCCTGGAACTCAGCAATCCTCCTGTCTCTGCCTCCCAAATGCTGGGATTACAGGTGTAAGCCACCATGCCCGGCACTTTGATTTTTTATTTTTAAAACAGGATCTTGCTTTGTAGTTCAGACTGGCCCTGAGCTCACTATGTAGCCCAGGCAAGCATCCAACTCACCAATCCTCCTGCTTCTCTGTCTCCTGAGTGCTAGATTATAGGCATGAGCCACCAGGCCTGGTACTAGGGTATATGGTACTGATTGCTGATGGGCATGAGTCACCATGCCTGATATTGTTGTATGTGATTATATCCTGGGATTGAACCAGGGACCTTGGCGCTTGCTAGGTAGGCACTGGAACCACTGAGCTAAATCTCTAGCCCTGAATTCTCTTGATTTGATGGGTTGTATTGTGACTGTACAAGAGAGTGGGCCCTTGATTTTAGAAATACCCACTGAAATATTAGGGTAATGGGATATGATGTCTGTAACTTGCTCTCAAATGGCCTGGCTGGAATGGAGAAGTAGTATACAGAGTGACAGTGAAAAAATAAGGTAAATGTAAATTGATAAAATTAAGGGCTTTAAACCTGGCATGGTAGCTCATGCCTGTAATCCCAGCACTCCGGGAGGCAGAAGGAGGAGGACTGCTGTGAGTTCCAGGCTTGCCTGGGCTACATAGTGAGTTCAGGGTCAGCCTGAAGTACAAAGTGAGACACTGTCTCAAAAAACTAATAAAAAGAAGCCGGGCGTGGTGGCTCACGCCTGTAATCCCAGCACTCGGGAGGCAGAGACAGGCGGATTGCTGAGTTCGAGGCTTGCCTGGGCTACATAGTGAGCTCAGAGCCAGCCTGAACTACAAAGCGAGACCCTGTCTCAAAAAACAAAAACAAAACAAAAAAAAAAAACTAATAAAAAGAAAAAGAAATTGAGGACTTTTAGTGAAGCACAGAAGGGGGTTATTTTGCACTATTTTTGTGACTTCACTACAAACTTAAAATTATTTCAAAATAAAAAGTGAAAATACCACTTTCTCTAAGACAAGTTCAACATATGGGAAAATATTCAAGCTAACTAAAACGTGCAGATTACTAAGCAAATGTGCAATGTAATTTAAATTTTGTTGAACAATATTTAATTCAGTAAAATTATATTTTTAGAGCCTAGAATGGTGGCATATCCCTGTAATCCCAGCTACTTGGGAGACGACCACAGGATGCTTACAGGAAGATCACAAGTTCAAGGCCAGCTGGGACCATAGTGAGACCTTATGTCAAACAACAACAGCAGGAAAGTCAACTGTCATCTGTTGGTGATTAATAGCAGGCCAACACAGAACCAGAGGACTTAAACTACCAGATATCAAGATTTAATATAAACCTACAGAAATACCTAAGACAGCTTGGGCAACACAAGGAGACCTTATCTTTACAATGACAGAAAAATAACATCAATTCAACAGAATATTCATTAGTTGACTCATACATATTTATATAGTTGCCTGATTTATGGGAATAAGTTTTTTTTTTAATACTGCTAGGTCAACAGGATACCCACATGGAAAATAATAATCTTATCATCTACCTCATATTATACTCAAAAATTAATTTGAAAGTCATAGACCTAAATGTTAAAGATAAAATATTAAAACATATGGGAAGCACAGTGGGTGGTAGCTCAGTGGTACAGTGTTTGCCCAGCATGTGCAAGGCCTTGGATTTGATCCTTGGCTTGGTGCTAGAGAAAAAGGGAACGAAACATTAAGAAATCATTTTCACTGTAATCCCAGCACTCGGGAGACAGAGACAGGAGGATTGCTGAGTTTGAGGTTTGCCTGGGCTACATAGTGAGCTGAGAGCCAGCCTGAACTACAAAGCGAGACCCTGTCTCCAAAAAAAAAAAGAAATCATTTTCAGAATTAGGGTAGGCAAGAATTTCTTAAATATAACATGAAAAACATTAACCATCTAAGCAAAATTACAGAACTTATATTTTATTGAAATTAAGAAATAATTTAAAGATACCATTAAGAGAGCTGGGCATGGGCCGGAGGGTTAGCTCAGTGGTTCCGGCGCCTGCCTTGCAAACGCAAGGTCCTGAGTTTGATCCCCGGTAACCACATATAATGCTGGGTGTGGAGACACGCCCACCAACAATCAACACCGCATACCACAATGTTGGACGTGGTGGCTCATGCCTGTAACCCCAGCACTTGGGAGGCAGGGACAGGAGGATTGCTGAGTTCGCGGCGGCTTGCCTGGGCACCATAGTGAGCTCAGGGCCAGCCTGAACTACAACGTGAGACCCTGTCTCAAAAAGCAAAAAAAAAAAAAAAGAGAGAGCTGGGCATGGTGGTGCATGTCTATAATCCCAGCATTTGGAAGGCTGACAGGTGTATTGAAAGTTCAAGTCTTTCCTGGGCAATTTAGCAAGATCCTGTCTCAAAATTTAAAAAGGGGCAAGGGGATTGGGATGTAGTTTAGTGTGAAAATCCTGGGTTCAATCCCCAGTACTGTTAAAAATAAAAAAAAGGACAGGCACATCACCATTAAGTGGGAGAGTATATTTGTAATATCTGACTCACATCTGTTTAATTTCTAGTCTGTAACAATACTTCTTCTAGAAGTTTTTTCCCTTGTTTTCAAATATACCTGTTTTTTTCATAAAGACTTACTGTCTTAATAAATTTTCTTTATTGACTTCCTGCTATCTGATCCATTTGTTTTTTTTGGGGGGGGATTATGTTTTGGCACCAGGGATCAAACTTGGGACCTTGTATTTGTGAGGCAGGCACCGGAACCACTGAGCTAAATCCTCCACCTCATTCGGTGTTATTGACTCTCTTGTTCTTTTTTACAATGACTTACTTCTGTGAATATTTGCTAATTCTTGTGTGAAATTACTGTTTGGTTTTCTTCTTTCCTGTCAGATGGCATGGCTTTTGGTAGCTCCAAAGAGAATTTGTATTTGTTTTGCCAAGAGCCCCAAGACCAATTTTGCACATTCCCGGACATCTGGGAAAGTATGACCTCAAAACTATACAAAGCAAAAGCTTGAGATTTCACAATCACAGGGAACACAATTCTTTTCACAGACTTCCTATCCTTTGCTCTCCCCTTGGAGTCAAGGGGAGAACTTTTTGTCTCTCCTTGTGCTGATGCATGATTTTTAATTTTTTTGTAGACTGCCCTTTCACTTAGGGTGCAAACATTTTCATGTAGAAAGTCAGTTTCACCGTGAGTTGTCTGTTGCTTTGTTACTAAAATAAAAACTCCCAAGTAAAATTTCCAGGATTAAAGATCTTTCTGGGGAAGTGCTTAACAGCTATCAAGCTCGTTGTCATGTTTTCAGTTTCTCTATTTCTGGCAGCTGAAAATTTCCTGTAACCACAGCTACATAACTTTTAATATTTGGGGGTTTTTTTTGGTATTTATTTTTGAGACTGGGTCTTGCTATGTAGTTCAAGCTGGTCCTGAACTAATGGGAATCTTCTTGTCCCAGTCTCCTGAATGCTGGGATTAAAAACATGCACTACCTGGCCTAAGTGTATATTTTATATCTCATTTGTGGTTGTAGCAGGAATAGTTGCAGACATCTTTCATTGGCTATTATGCCAGACCCAGAAATCCTCATGTTGATTTTATTTTTTTGTTTTTCAGGGAGAGCAGAAACAGCTACCTTTATTGGGGTTCATGAGCTGATTGGCTTCATTCAAAGATCATATACTCTATCTTGAAATCACCATTAGCTGCCAAGTAGTTGATGGCCTCCAGTTTGAGACTGCTGGGGAACTTGAATTGGTGTTCTCCAGCAGCTTGATGGTCAGGTCAGCCTGGGCAAAGGAGATGTAGACATAAGCTATAATTGAGGTCAAGAGAATGTTCTGGGGACTGCTGCACTTAGCTGTCGGAGGACTCTACCCGGATGCAGATTTTATAAGCTTAACAAATATTATTTAAAAAATAAAATACTTTTTGTTTTGTTTTTTTCTTTTTGGCTTTTTGAGACAAGGTCTCAGTTTCTATTCCAGGCTGGCCTTGAACTTATTATGGTAGTCCAGGCTGACCTTGAGCTCACGGTATTTTCCTAAATGCTAGGATTACAGGTGTACATTATCATGCCAGTGAAATGTCCATTATAATTTATTTTCCAATAGTTACTGGCAAGTCAAATAATCTCTTGAAAATTTAATAAATGGGTCATCCAGCACTTTCTCAGAGAGGACTCCTGAGAGTATCAATGTCTCTAAACGTGAACTGGCTAAGGATGGGGAGTGCACACTTTCATTCTCACCAGAGTATCTTTGCCTTGTGAACAGGTTTTTTTTTTTTTTTTTTTTTTTTCCTTTTTGAGACAGGGTCTCGCTTTGTAGTTCAGGCTGGCTCTGAGCTCACTATGTAGTCCAGGCAAGCCTCGAACTCAGCAGTCCGCCTGTCTCTGCCTCCCGAGTGCCGGGATTACAGGCGTGAGCCACCACGCCCGACGTGAACAGGTTTTTAATTTTCTCTAGGACCTGACCTTCACCTTAGAACACAGCACCTATTTGTTAATTTGGCTTCCAAAGAATGTGGTTTGGATTAACCCTTTATTTATCCTCATGTATAATTTCTCTTCACAATATTTCTGAACATTTTATGATGGAGAACTCAGAAAGGCTTATCCCTTCTCTTGGGAATGAAAGGTTACAAGATAGTAACATATGTAAACAACTTTAGCCTTAATTATACATTAAACACATATTTATTGCTAACCTACTATGTACCAGCCCTTGGTAACTGCTGAAGTTAAAGAGGACAAGACAGTCATAGTCCATTCCTCCATGGAGATTATGACAAAATCAATCAAAACAAGATATTCATGAACATCTAGAACAGTGATGGCCATCTTTTTAGAGGCTGAGTGCCCAAATGGCAACTCAAACCCATTTATTTATCACCGGTTACCAACATTGCGATTAAACCTGAATGCTCAGCTGCTGGGCCAATGCTGGTGTGACTTGGCTTACATGGCAATAGAGAGGTCTGTATCCACTGCAGCACACATGCTATAGGTTCGCTACCACTATCTCACTTTGAGAAAAACAAGAGACAGGGCTCCTGGCTTCTCTAGCAGGCACTTAAGGCACAATATTAAACAAAGACTAATGAAACAAAGAAACAGAGTTAATGTCCAAGTAATTTAGTAGATAGGAAAGAGCCTGAGGGCTAGGTAGGAAGAACTCCTAAAAGAGGAAATACCTCTAACAGTGGGTAGCACAGGGTAAGAGAGGTGGGTTTGGGAACCACCATGAAGAACAGGGGCTTAAGTCTGCAGAGTGTGAGACTGTGAGCCCCCACCAACCCAATTTATGAGAACAAGAGTAGTGCTTAGTCTCTTCCCAGACCTGCAGTCTGCTCTCTTCCATCAAGCTATTCTGTTCAATCAATGCCCAATGCCTTACAATAAAATGTTCAAGAATTCAATTTTACATCTGTGCACGCAGGATCAGCCTTTGGTTATTATTATCAAACTTGATTAAAAAATTATTTTTGAGACAGGGCCTCATTTTGTAGTTCAGGTAGCCTTGAACTCATGGTGATCCTCTTGCCTCAGCCTCCTAAGAGGCAACCTAGATTTCTTATATTCACTTTGTATTTGGTTATTCCTTTCCTTAGTTCTTGAACTCTTTGAGTAGAGTCCCAACAGTAGTCGTTCTTCAATTTTAAATGACTTTTTTTTTTTTTTAAGACAGGGTCTCGCTTATGTAGTTCAGGCTGGCCCTGAGTTTACTATGTAGCCCAGGCAAGCCTCGAACTCAGCCGTTCTCTGGCCTCCAACTCCCGAGCAATGGAATTACAGGTATGAGCCATCAAACTCGGGATTGTGGTAATGATTGCTGGGGGGCGTGAGTCACCACGCCCAGTATGTGGTTACCGGATCGAACCAGGGACCTTGGGCTTGCTGGAACCACTGAGCTAAATCTCTGGCCCAATTTCAACTGATTTTAACTTCTGTGAGAATATAATCCAATTTGAGCCATGCAGAACTTTATCAGTCATCTACAAGACAGTTTCTTTAAATTCAGTGGAAAGCCCTGTCCCTAAATGGACTCTATGAATGATTGCTCTGTAAACACTGTCGGGCTGGTGGTTCAGGGTGTGTCAGGGACCCATTTAGCAACGCAAGCATCCAACTTCTGAAGCGGCCTACTGCGCCCCCACCGGTAGGTGGGGGTAGGTTCCCGGTGCCCTCGGGAACCAGGGAGCGGGCGTTCGTCCCCTCAGTCGGGCAGAACGAACTTCATTGCTACTCAGGCGGGCGGGGGCGGGGCAGGGGAGATTTACTGCTTTTCAAAAAGCCACACCACGCCTCTCTACCTCAACTCCGGCCCTGTCAGCGCAGCAGGAAGGAAGATGCTTTCCAGCCAAAGCTCCACGAAACACTCGCGCCAGGGGTTTCGAATTCTTCAGGAGTCACGCCTCTCCGGAGCCGGAAAGGAAGCAGGGCCTGCCCTAGTCTATTATTTCAGGGGCGGGCCGCAACGAAAACTTCAACTCCCAGAATGTAGTGCGGGGCTTCCGGTTTCCGGCGAGAGGGCCTGAGGGAGTGTTTACACTGGCGGCTCTGCGGCCGGCTTCCTTCCGCGGGACGGGTGAGGGCGTTGGGACCCTAATTGCGCGAGCTCGGCTTGGGTCGTGGGTCGGCTAGTTTACCTGCTCCCACGGTAGAGGTGGGGCCGCCACCAGATAGTGTCCCTTCTTCCACCAGTAGCTATCAGTAACATTGGGCCAAGGGATAGCTTTCTTAGTTTTGATTTCCTTAGTTTTGGATTATCTTGCCTGCTCTAGCGAACAGTTGTGCCGAGTGAGATTGGTGTTCGAGAAGGCCGAGTCTTTCCTTATTGAATATGGAGGCGGATGCTCTACCGAGCTGCCTTAAAGTCTGCCGATCAGACTCAGCGTTTTCGAATTTCCCTCTTTCCCACCATTCGAAACAATGGTGATGATTTTAGCAAGGACTTGCCCTGCAAGACTCTTTCACCCTCGGAGGTTCTGACTTATTTTCGGGGCACCCATATATGCCAGGCTTGGGGACACGGAGGGGTAAAATTGGAGTTTCTGCCGGGCGTGGCGGCTCACGCCTGTAATCCCAGCACTCGAGAGGCAGAGACAGGAGGATTGCTGAGTTCGAGGCTTGCCTGGGCTACACAGTGAGCTCAGGGCCAGCCTGAACTACACAGCAAGACCCTGTCTCAAAAAAAAAAAAAAAAAAAAATTGGAGTTTCAAGAATTGGGAACGTGTGTGGGGATGGTGGAAATCTGAGAAATACTCATATGTGTAACCCTTTTGTAATGAGGGAGTAGGGCTTGTGGAAGCAACAACCAAAAAAAATGGGACAGAGGAGGTTTTATTTGTGTTTGTCTTGGTAGACTTTGCTGAGAGGCCTAAAAGGAAGAGAAGTTACATGCAAAGTGCAGACTTGAGCAGAGGTGTAAAATAGAGGAGCGCTTTGTTATGAATGGAACTAGTGAGGTGTGCTGTGATTTTGTAAGGTAGGTTGTACAGTTGAGATTGACTCAGAGATGGCCTGGAGCCATGGGAAAAGTCGTGAGCAGAGAAATTACTTGATGAGACTTATTTTAAAATGGTGAATTGAGTGGCAGCATAGATCTTTGACAAGAGAGAGGCAAAACAATAAAAGGCAGGGCTCTTGATGTAAGCCACTTGTAATAGTTTAGAGTTGAAAAAATATAAAATAAGGGACATATAGAAGGGAAAGCATTAGATAGTCTTACTTGAAACTCACAACATTCCTATCAGGTTGGGTGGTAGTTAATTTTCACTTAAAGAAATTAAGGCCCAGAGATTCCTTGCTGACCATCATAAGATGAATGAAAGGACACCAGATTCTAGTTCTGGCCTTCTGGTGTTGCATCTTACAGTGTCACACTAGATTATCTCATTCAGACCTTTGTCAGGTGGGAGTACAGTAGGTAGTGGTCTGTCCAACTACTAAGGCTTTATTTTTTTACAGGGAGAAAAAGAGCACGTGAAAGAGAGAGGATGTCTCTCTCAGACTGGCATCTGGCAGTGAAGTTGGCCGACCAGCCACTTGCCCCTAAATCTATTCTTCAGTTGCCAGAAACAGAACTGGGAGAGTATTCACTAGGAAGCTATAGCATTTCATTTTTGAAGCAGCTTATTGCTGGAAAACTCCAGGAATCAGTTCCAGACCCAGAGCTGATTGGTGAGTTTGTGTGGGATGGATTTGGACAGCTGCTTTGATCTCTTGGGGGAAAATATTTCTGGAATTAAAAAGTGAATTAAGGGTTTGGGATTTGTTACCTCACAATATTACTACTCCAGAGAAGTGAGAGTTGGGTGAGAAGCACAATTCATATAATGAAATTATTGGCTGCCATTTCAGTTGTGTATTATACTAAAGTACTTTATCACAAAGTATAACACTGTTGAGTTCTTTCTCTACAAGTGCAAAAATTAATCGGTTGATTTAGAGGGAAGGCAGAAAAAAGGAAATGAAGACGGGTAAGGGCATTCCAAGAGGAGGAGGAATTTAAGCTCAATATATGATATTAAGAGTTTCAACTGATGAAAAAGGTATTCTGTCACACTTGGTTTGGGTTCATCTTTATTTGTTGTATTTTTCCATTTGTTTGTTTGTTTGTTTTGAGACAAGGTCTCGCTTTGTAGCTCAGGCTGGCCCTCAGCTATGTAGCCCAGGCAAGCCTTGAACTCAGCAATCCTCCTGCCTCTGCCTCCTGAGTGCTGGGATTACAGGCATGAGCCACTACGCCCGGCACTGTGGTATGTGGTATTGATGGCTGGTGGGTGTGTGTCACCATGCCCAGCATCAAATGTGGTTACTGGGATCAAACTCAGGGCCCCATGCTTGCGAGACAGGTGTTGGAACCACTGAGCCAAATCTCCGGCCCTGTTTGTTTGTTTTTTGAGACAGGGTCTCACTTTATAGTTCAGGCTGGCCTTGAGCTCATTATGTATCCCAGGCAAGCCTCGAACTCAGCAATCCTCCTGCCTCTGCCTCCCGAGTGCTGGGATTACAGGGGTGAGCCACCACGCCCAGCTATTTTTCCATTTGTTTAAGTTTAGTAGTGTTCATAGTATTAAGCTCTAGAGTTCTTGTGTGGGTGGAATCTGTATAATTTCATTTTACAAATATATTTTATTGTTGTTTTAGACAGGGTCTTGCTTTGTAGTTCAGGCTGGCCCTGAGCCTATTATGTAGCCCACGCTATCCTTGAATTCACCACAATCCTCCTGCCTCTGCCTCCTGAGTGCTGGGATTACAGGCATGAGCCACCATGCCCAGCACTGTGGTATGTGTTACTGGGGATCAAATTTGAGACCTTGGGGCCAGAGGGTTAGCTCAGTGGTTCCGGCACCTGCCTCGCAAGCACAAGAGTTTGATCCCTGGGCCGGAGGGTTAGCTCAGTGGTTCCGGCGTCTGCCTTGCAAGCGCAAGGACCTGAGTTCGATCCCCGGTAACCACATATAATGCTGGGCGTGGTAGCTCACGCCTGTCATCCCAGCACTCGGGAGGCAGAGACGGGAGGATTGCTGAGTTCGCGGCGGCTTGCCTGGGCACCATAGTGAGCTCAGGGCCAGCCTGA
>PVIC010056248.1:0-11005 GCA_004025085.1 Thryonomys swinderianus
TAGCTGTTTGTCAGACAAAGGGCTACTATCTACAATATATAAAGAACTTGAACAAATCAGCCCCCGTAAGTTTAGAGACCCAATTCCAAAATGGGCATCTGAAATGAACAGACACTTCTCAGAGGTAGAAGTCAAAGCAGCCAAGAAGCATATGAAGAAATGTTCAACATCACTGGTCATTCAAGAGATGCACATGAAAACAACACTGAGATTTAATCTCATTCCACAAAGAATAACTGCTATTGCAAAATCAACCAGTGATAAATGCTGGCGTGGCTGCAGGGCGAAAGGATCTCTTCTCCACTGCTGGTCGGATTGTAGACTTGTGCAACCATTGTGGAGATCACTGTGGAGAATCCTCAGAAAACTAGAATTAGAGGTCCCATTTCACCCTGCTATTTCCTCTAGGAATATACTCAAAGGAATTAAAAGAATCATATTGTAAAGACATGTACGCTCGTGTTCATAGCAGCTCAGTTTGTGATAGCCCAATCCTGGAAACAGCCCAGATTCCCATCAACTGGAGACTGGAAAAAGAAGATGTGTGTGTGTGTGTGTGTGTGTGTGTGTTTAAATAAAATGGAGTATTACTGTGCCATAAAGAATGACAAGTTTCATTCATTTATGTGCAAACGGATACACCTTGAGGACACACTAATCAGTGAAATAAATAGATCATAGATATGTAAATACTGTCTTTTTTCTCTGGTATGAGAACCTGTAGATGTAAATGAGTTCTAGAATGTATGGTAGCTTTTGTGAAATAGGAAATATTCAAAGGGAATGTGGCGGGGGAAAGAAATGAGGGAAAAAGTATGATTTGGAAAGAGAAAGAACAGGTATGTGCGGGTGGGAAGTTGTGGCATGGGTAGAAATGTAAACTCTGCTGCTATAGACATAGGTTTACATATGTCTCTGTGGTATGAAGCTTTTAATTCTTTTAGGAATATAGCCAGCAGGGTCCATGGAACTTCTAATCGTAGAATTCTGAGAAAGTTCTGCATTGATTTTCCCAGTGGTTGTGCCACTCTACATTCCCTCCATTTGTGGAGAAGTGTTCTCTTTCCTCCACAGCCCCTCTCATCATTTGTTACTGGTTGATTTCTTAACAGCAGCCATTCTTTCTGTAGTAAAATGGAATTTTAGTGGCATTTTCATCTGCATATCTCAAGTGACCAATGATATTGAACATTTTTTCACATTTTTCTTTGCTGCTTCCACTTTATATGAAGAATGTCTATTCATTTAATATATCCATTTCTGAATTGGGTCTTTAAATTTGGGGGTTATGATGTCTTGAAGTTTCTTATATATCCTAGATAGAAGACCTTTGTCTGAAGAACAGCTGGTAAAAATGTTTTTCCCACATAGTAGGTTGTCTTTTCTCTCTCTTGGTGGTTTCTGTTGCTGTACAGAAGCTTTTTAATGAGATGAGATCCCGGTTATTGATTTTTTCTGCTAGTTCCCATGAAACTGAGATTGTGTTCATAAAGTATTCCGTATGCCAGTGTTTCCACAAGTTCTACTTAACCTATAATCCACCAAGTTTAGTGTTTCTACTTTAATATTTATATTCAATCCACTTTAATTTCAGTTTAGTGCATGGTGAAAGATGTAAGACCAGTTTTTTGTTTTGTTTTGTTTTTTGAGTCAGGGTCTCACTTTGTAGTTCAGGCTGGCCCTGAGCTCACTATGTAGCCCAGGCAAGCCTCGAACTCAGCAGTCCTCCTGACTGTGCTTCTTGACTGCTGGGATTATAGATGTGAGCCACCACGACTCACACTGTGGTATGTGGTACTGATTGCTGGTGGGTGATATTGTTGTATGTGATCACCAGGGATTGAACCAGGGACCTTGCACTTCCTAGGAGATGCCAGAACTACTGAGATAAATCTCTGGCCTGATGTACCTCTAGTTTTAATCTTTGGCTGGTTGAAACAATTTTGTAAACACCATTTATTGAAGTTATCTTTCCTCCATTGTTAAAGATGAGATGGTTCAGTATGCCTGGAGGTATTTCTTCATTTTCTAGTTTGTTCCATTGATTCACAGATCTCTTTCTTTGCCAGTACCATTCTGTTTTTTATCATAGAGGTGTTTTATTATAGCATGTACTTTGTGGTATCTCCTGCCATGTCTTTGTTGACTAGAATTGCTTTTGCTCTTCTAGGTAACTTTTGAATCCAGATCAATTTTTGGATTATTTTTTCTACCTCTGTGAAATATACTGTGGGATTTAAATCAGGATTGCATTAAGTCTATATAGCAGTTTGGGAGTATAGCCATTTTGACAATACTGGTTCTTCCTACCCGGGAACAAGGGACATCTATCCATTTTCTGATATGGCCTTTGATCTCCTTTTTCAAAGTGCAGTACTTTTGAGAGTAGAGGTCTTTCTTCTCATTCATTTGATTGATTCATTTATATTACATTTTTTTGATGCTATTGTGAAAGGAGTTTTTTTCCTCTCTTTGTTTCTCTGCGAGTGTCTTATTTGTGTAAGAAGGCTATTGATTTTTGAGTGTTGACTTTGTATCCGGCTACTGTATTGAATCTGGTGATTTAAGTCAAGCAGTTTTTGGCTGTGTTTGGGGGATCTTGTATTTAGATTATTATGTCATCAGCAAATAATGGTAGCTTAAGTTCTTCCCTTCCTAACTTTGTTCCTTTTATTTCTTTATATTGTCTAATTGTTGTGGCTAATATTTCTAGAATTGTATTGAACAGGAGTGATGATAATGGACATCCTTTTCTTGTTCCTGGTTTTAGTGTGAAAGCTTTCAGTTTTTAACCATTTACTGTGATGCTGGCTCTTGGTTTTTTCATAAATACCTTTTATCAGTTTGAAATAGAAACTCCGTATTCCAATTTTCTGTAGTGTTTTGATCATGAATTGGTGTTGGATTTTTGTTATCATCTTTTTGATGGTCCTCTGTATTCTGTTTGCCGGTATCTTATTGAGGATTTTTGCATCTATGTTCATCAGGGAGATTGACCTGCAGCTGTTTTTCTTGGTTGGATTTTTCTCTGCTTTTGTAATAAAGGTAATAAAGGCTGTGTTTGCCTTCAGGAATAAATTTATGAGCATGGCATCTCTTTACATTTCATTAAAATATTTGAGAGGTAGTGGTATTAGCTTTTCCCTAAATTTCTGGTAGAATTCAGCAGTGAAGCTGTCTTTGTTAGTAGGTTTTTAATTTCAATTTCACTGATTGATATTGAGGTGTTTATCATATCTTCTTCATTATTATTGATAGTTCATATGTGTCTACAAATCTGTCCATTTTTTCTGTGTTCCATCTTATTGGAGTACATGTTCTTAAAGTGAGTGTTGACTATCCTTTGAATTTCTGCTGTATATGTTGTAATTTCACCCTTTTTATTCCTAATTGCAGGATTTGAGCCTTTTATATCCTTTTATTGATAAGACTGGCTTAGGTTGACTAAAGGTATGTCAGTTTTGTTTATATTTAAAAGAAAACCCAGCTTGCCAGTTCATCTCCATTGCATCAATTTCTGCTGTGATCCTTATAATTTCCTCCCTTGGATGAGATTTCGGTTTGTCTTCCTGGTCTTCTTTTTCTGGGGGCTTGAGGTTCAGCATTAGGTTTTTTATTTGAGGTAACTCTTTTTTCCTAATATGGACATTCAGTGTTATGAATTTCCCTGGTAGAATTGCTTTCATTGTGACCTATACGTTCCTGTATGTTACACTGGCATTATTATTTAATTGTAGAAATTGCCTAATTTCTTTCATGACCCATTAGGTAATCAGGAGAACGGTATTCAATTTCCATGTTTTTGTGAAATTTTAGGAATTGTTTTTGCTATTCATCTCCAATTTCAAGGCACTATGGTCTGAGAGTATACAGGAGATAATTTCAACTTCTTTGCATGTACTTAAACATATTCTATGAATTAGCATGTGGTCTCTTTTCGAGAATGACCCATGACAGCTGAGAAGAATGTGAATTCTAATTTTTTTGAGTGGAATACTCGGTAGACATCTATTAACTCCTTTTGTTCAAAAGTTTGGTTCATTTCTGGTATTTAAACATTGATTTTTTTTGTCTAGTTGATCTGTCTTTTTGTGACAGTTGGGTATTGAGGTGCCCTGCTTTAATTGTATTGATGCTTATCTGATTTTTCATGCCCATCAATATTTGTTTTACATAGTTGGGTGTATTAGCCTTTGGTACATAAATATATTTATGAACATCATGTCTTCCTCTTGGGTTGTTCCCTATAAGAGGATATAGTGACTTCTTTGTCTCTTTTAATTAGTTTTGGTTTAGATTGTACTTTGTCTGCAAATAAGTTTTTTTAGTTTCTTGTTGCATGGAGAATTGTTTTCCATTTTTTCACTTTCAGTCTATGGATTTCTGTCTGAATTAGGTGTGTTTCTTGAACAGTATACTGTTGGATCTTCCTTCTTGATCCATTCTGTCACTCTTTTTCTTTTCATCGGTAAACTGAGGCCATTAGCATTGATGGTTTTGACTGATAGGTGCTGACATATTTTTCATGATATTTTCTTATAGTTTGCTCTCTTTTTATTATTATTATTATTTTTTTTTTTTATGGAGACAGGGTCTCACTTTGTAGTTCAGGCTGGCCCTGAGCTCACTACATAGCCCAGGCAAGCCTCGAACTAAGCAATCTTCCTGCCTCTGCCTCCCAAGTGCTGGGATGACAGGCATGAGCCACCATGCCTGGCCTTTTTATTATTATTTTAAACATTTTTTCTCCTCTTCCTTTTAATTTCTTGCTTTGCCTAGCAGTTTAATTCTGCTAGATCTCCAGGATTTGTGACCCTCAGTATTTTCTAGGATATTGTTTAGAAATTTTTGGAGTGTTGGTTTGGTATTCATGAAGTTTCTCATGTGCTCTTTGTCATGGCCTTACGTTATTTCAAAAGTGTTTTATAGAATACATCAATATAGGTTGGAGATTGTTTTCTTTTTTTTTCTTTATTTTGAGACAGGGTCCCGCTTTGTAGTTCAGGCTGCCCTCGAACTCAGCAATTCTCCTGCCTGTGCCTCCTGTGTGCTGGGATTACAGGCTTGAGCCACCAAGCCCGGCATTTGTGGTATGTGGTACTGATTGCTGGTGGGTGTGAACCACCACACCCAGTATTGTTGTATGTGGTTACCAGGGATCAAACCAGGGACCTTGCATTTGCTAGGCAGGTGCTGGAACCACTGAGCTAAATGTCCAGCCCTGGAGGGTGTTTTCTTTTAAAGGCTTGAAATACTTCACTCCAGGCTCTTCTTGATTTGAGTGTTCACGCTGAGAAGTCTGCTGTAATTCTGATTGGTTTTCCTTTGTATGTGATTTGTTAATTTTCTCTAACTACTTGCGATTTTGGTTCTTCTTTTAGGTTTCTGGAATTTTGATTATTATATGGCTCAGTGTGGATTTTTTTTTTTTATCACAACCAAATGGAGTCCTATATGCCTCACTTGTTTGTATGGACAAATTTTTTTGTCCTCTTTGTGAAGTTTTCTATTACATCTGTGAACATTTTTTAAAACATTTTTTGCACTATCTCCTATTTCTTCACTGACTCTGATAAGTCTTATGTTCTTCTTTGCATCATCTAGCAACTGCTGGATTGATTTCTCATGGTTCTTTACTATTCTTAAGAGATCTTTTCTTTCTTGTTTACTAACTGCAATTCTATCTTCTGTGTCTGAGATTATGTCTCAGACTAGTAGTACATTCACTAGTTTTACTGCATAAACTTTCATGAGGTTTCTAATCTCCTGGACTTTCATTTGAATCTGTTTATTGGGTTCCGTTTGTTTTCTTTGCTGGGATTTCATCATGTTCATGAAGACCTCTGTCTTTTTAAAATCTGTGTCTTTCACCATGGTCATTATCTCTGTTGACATTTGAGAGGTTATTTATGATTTTTTTTCCCCCCAGATCTTCATTTGTTGCCAGTTCAGGGAGTCCAGGCAGTTGAATTTCAGATTTGTCCATCTCATTACTCCCTAAATTTCCTTTTTGTGATCTGGAATTCTGGGTTTGGATCTTACTTAGGCTTTTTATGATTTCTGTTTTTTTTGTTGTTGATGTTTTATTTCTGGGTTGTTGCTTGTAAAATGCTTATTGCAAGTATCTTTCTTGCTAGTATTTAGAACCCTTAAGAAATGGCTACATCCTTGGTCATCCTCCTAGTATTACTGGCCCTCAGATGTAGAGTTGTGATGGACCTTAGGCAATATCAGTTCTGGAAGACCAAGAAAGATCTTTGAGCAGAACCATCACATCACCAGCCACTGAAGTTGGTGCCTCATTATTGCAGACACTTTCTTAAGTCTTCCAGTGGGCCTTGGTTATCATGAGAGGCCCTCTCTTTGCTGTTCACCATGGCTGTATTTTCTAGAGCTTGGCCTTAATGGCCCTAGTGGGCTGTGCTGTGCATATCTAGATCCCTGTGGCCTGAGCTCGAATTGCTGGGCCTCCTCTCTGCATGAGGGTCCTGGGAGAACTGCTGGGCCCCCCAGTGTGTGTAGGTCTGAATGGAGTTGCTGGTCTCTGGAAATGTCCCAGCAGAACCGCTGGGCCTGCTCGCTGTGCGAAGGTCAGAGGCGCAGTTGCCAGGCATCCTTTTTTTGCAATGGTCCTGGGAGAATTCTGGGCCCACCACCGTGCTGAGCTTGGGGCAGAGTTGTTGGGCCTCTCTGGATGTTCCATCTGAACTACTGGCCGTCCTTCCTGCACCCAAACTGAGGGGTGCTTGTCTGGCCTCCTTTCTCTGTTAGGTGCCACAAGAACTCTGTGCCCACCATGTCAGAGGTCGTAGTTGCCAGGCCTCTGCAAATGTCCTAGCCAAACTGCCTTTCTTTCTCTCTTTTCTTTCTCTCTTTTCTTTCTCTCTTTTCTTTCTTTCTTTCTTTCTTTCTTTCTTTCTTTCTTTCTTTCTTTCTTTCTTTCTTTCTTTCTTTCTTTCTTTCTTTCTTTCTTTCTTTCTTTCTTTCTTTCTTTCTTTCTCTCTCTCCCTTTCTCTCTTTCTCTCTCTCCCTCTCTCTCCCTCTCTCTCTCTCTCTTTCTTTTTTTTGAGACTTTTTTTTTCGTTTTGTAGTTCAGGTGGCCCTGAGCTCACTATGTAGTCCAGGCAAGCCTCAAACTCAGCAGTCCTCCCGCCTCTGCTTTCTGAGTGCTGGGATGACAGGCATGAAGCACCATGCCTGGTACTGTTGTTTGTGGTTACCAGGGATTGAACTTGAGACTTTGCACTTGCCAGGCCAATGCCGGAACCACTGAGCTAAATTCCTGGCCCTCCTAGGGTACATTTGAAAATGATCTATTACTGTCTTGCATGTGGCCATGTTCTTACTTACAGTTCTTAAAATATAGAAGAGTTCTTCGGCCAGCAAAATATAAATCCACACAGACTGCTATTGATTTCAAAGCCCAAAGGTAGGGGATAGGTTCATTTGCTAGGTATATTTATTTAACACTCAATTTTTTTTATTTCCACTGCTCCTACTTGAATCAGATATTATATCAGTTAGGGTTCACATTAAAAATTTCACTCTGGAGGCAGAGACAGGAGGATTGCTGAGTTCGAGGCTTGCCTGGGCTACATAGTGAGCTCAGGGCCAGCCTGAACTACAAAGCGAGACCCTGTCTCAAAACAAAATAAACAACAACAACAAAAAACAAAAACAAAAACAAAACAGAAGCCATGGTATATATATATATATATTTTTTTTTTTTTGAGACAGGGTCTCACTTTGAAGTTCAGGCTGGCCTTGAGCTCACTATGTAGCCCAGGCAAGCCTTGAGCTCAGCAGTCCTCCTACCTCTGCCTCTCAAGTGCTGGGATTATAGGTGTGAGCCACCCACCATGCCTGGCCATGGTATATTCTTTTTGTCTTAACTTCAGCCTCTACTGCGTAACACATTCATGGTCTTTGAATCATTCAGCAGTAATTGCTGAGAACCTACACTCAGATGCTATTTTAGACTCTGATAATAAGGCAGTGAATGCTACTAAGTTGCTGACCTCATGAAGTTTACATTTTCCTAGGGAAAAAGACAGGTAATAAATAAAAAATTCATAGAAATAAAGTACATATTGAATAAATGTTAGGTGGAAATAAATAATTGGATCATTTCAGCATTCCATCAGTATGCTGTTGTTAAAGTCAGCAATGACCTCATGTTGCCACATCCATTAACTGCTTTACTGTCAAAATCTATCTGAGTTGATAGCTTTTTTGTATAATAACTTTTCAATAAAGTATTGAGTTGTATTAAACAACATTCTTGGACTTTAAGCCACTATCTACTGTTCATTTCCTTAGAACTTGGATTTATCTAAACATTTTGGCTTTGTGATTTGACTAAATTAATTCCCAAATGTATGTCCAGTCTCTTTATAGAGACTGCAAATACCTTGCTAAGAATGGGTATCTTCCTCTGCTTTCCTTTCCCTGTGTAGTCATAGTAAATGAACAATAACATTCGCCTTTGTTCCCTGGTTTGCCATAATTTTTAAACTATGTTCCCTGAAATTTGGGGTTCTCAAAATTTGACCTAGGCAGGATCTAATGGGTAAAAATGCTAAGTTCTCCACTGCCTTTTTAAAAAAATAACAGATAAGTTTTGTTTACTTAGGTTTGCCTAAGATTTTGTTTTACAGAAGGGTCTGATTCTAAACCTTCAGAAAAAAGATGTTTTTGGAAACCATGTAGACTAGTTTGTATACAATTTTACTGTATATTGTACAGTATCAGTATCTTTCTGATCAGTATGTATTTGAAGGGTATTTCTGCTTTTGTCTGTTCAAGGAGAGGGCCATTAATTTCACCTTTTTGTTGCTAAAAGTAAATGAAAACTAGCAGAACTTTAGAGTTAAAATGGTCTTGGATTTTGTGTTGTTCAATTACCCGATTTTTCAGATAAGAATACTAGGTTCAGAGAGGTGATATGATCTTCATAAAGCCAGGTAATGGCAATGGGGACTAGTGTTCAGATTTTTTAATCTTTTTACCATCTTGCCCAGCACATTTAAATACAGAATTTCTGATTTTGCTCTCAACCAATATGTGGAAGTTAGCGATACTAAGAGACAAGTACAGAATACATGGTTATACTGCCTTGTGGCTTTTGTATGAACCTGGGAAATATGGGACAAGCGGATAGCTAGAGGGAGTGACACATCTAGTTAGCACTTAAAAACACTGATTTCCTGGCTTGCATAGAGTAAGGTATTTGGATATTTTTCATACATTCTGGATTGTTCTATACTCTCTCTACTGTTACATCACTTTTTCTATAGCCATAATTAATAAAGACTGATGACAAAACTCTTCATAGTAACATGTCAGAGAGTGGTTAAGGTCAATCTGGGTGGGTAAAAATTCACATAACTCTTGGCCATGGTACTGCAACACCAATCCTGAACATTTAAGTCCAGAGTTCTACCTATCCTGCATTCAGTTTTTTTTTTTTTTTTGAGACAGGTTCTTGCTTTTGTAGTTCGGGCTGGCTCTGAGCTCACTATGTAGCCCAGGCAAGCTTCGAACTCAGCAATCCTCCTGCCTCTGCCTCCCGAGTGCTGGGATGACAGGCGTGAGCCACCACGCCCGGCTCCTGCATTCAATTTTATTTAAGGGTTTGTGTACAAATTCAGGTGGAAGTAGAGAAGGCAGGGATCTCAAATATTTGTGAAATTTGCTTTACGTAGCACTCTAGGCATAAAAGGAGCTTTAACTCAAGACGGTAAGAATAGGGCTGTAGCATAAAACAAATCTGGATTATAATTCTGGTTCCATCGCTCACTAGAGGTGTGTTTTTCTGTAGTTAACTGCTTCGTTTTCTCACCCGTAAAACGGAGATAACGGTAACATGTAACTTATAAGCAGTTGTAGGATTTAGTGGAATAACACAGGTAAATATCTTGTCTGTCATACACAGAGAGCTTGGTAAATACAGTCTTCAGTGTAACTGTTGCTTTTACCTATTATTGTGTAACTGCTGTTGCTATAGCAACTAGATTGTTCTCAACAGACCTTATTCCAAGTCTTACCTCTGTCATCTGAATGTGCTAGTCTCTGTTTCAGCTTCTTTTCTTCCTCATTATCAGTTAACTGACTTTCTTCTTTGTTTCATTTAAATCTTAAGTGAGAGCATCTGATTGTTTTAGCCTGTCACTACCTATTTAAAATAGATAATTTCATAGTCTGTCACGTGGTCAGGGGCCCAGTAGTCACGAGGCAAGCTGGAATAACGTGGTTTTAGGAAAGCTTTTGGAAAAGGATGTAGCCATGCAAGAATTCTGATGCTTTCTCGAGGAAGGTGGCATAGATTGTACCTACCGTCTGTGATACGTTCATTTAAAAAATACATGCTGACAAGGAGTCAGGTATATGTTGTTTGCTTAGGTAATAATATTTTTGGTGAAATTGGGCTGAAGAAAATAAGAGGCTTGGACAAAGCCCTTCAGACCAAACAAAGTTCATTGAGGGCAAAAGTAATATTTATGAAATATGAGTACAATCTGTCCAAGTTTCTGACAGAGAGCAGTTACCTGCAAAAGAACAGAATGTGGACTCAGCCTTCCCGAATCTATTGACTCTGACTTCCTGTGACTCACAGGTAGTTCTGCAGCTGCCTGGACAGACTTCTTCCCTTGACAGCCTGATCTCATGTGCTTTCAAGATCATTTTGTGCTGAGCGCTGCCTCTGTACCATTTGTACAAACTCTCTAATGGTAAAAGTAGGAGAGGAAATAGCAACACCAAGATAATAGCCTGTTTTGAGTTGTTTGTTTTCTGAGTCAATTTTAGGGTAGGGAGAGGTGAGTTTCTTTTGTATCACCCCAGGCTCCGTCCTAAAGCTCACACCAGAAAACTGTGGCAGCTGCTGGTTGTTATGCACCCTTTAGGGATAAGGTTATGTTTGGCCCCTACGTGTAGAGAGGTTTATTTTTATGTGTCTAGGTCAGAATGAGCTCTGCTTGCTGAAAAATTTGGGGCTCTTGACATG